>JAODAL010035094.1:0-43368 GCA_025379985.1 Phyllomedusa bahiana | reverse complement strand
TTTATATTCACACGTTTAATTTTCGGGGCGAAACAGAAAACGCCCTGCAATTATGCCAGGTCTTAGGGAGTTGCGCTGGTCGGCCCCGTACCCCCCGACGCGGGGTCACAGCCTCCCCTCCCCCCATAGACAAGCATTACTCGCGCCGCAAAATTTAATAGGAACCCAAAATTCAAATAGTTCTCAAAGAAAACGGTAGATGACCGTAATGATTGGGGGAAATTTTGCCGTATTAGAGCGCTTACATTTTCAAAATACGTGGCGAAAATTTTCCTTCCAAAAAACCCTTTGTGAAATTAAACCAAATGGGTTTTCTGACTGTTTTTAGTTTTTTCGCAGTAGTTTTCCCAAACAGCAGAAGATATCTAATTTACAGCCAAAATCATGATCAAATTTTTTCTAGAAATATGGGTTTTAAATTCCATTTGTTTTTGCTTGTTTTTAATATGGTCTAAAAAAAACGGGTTTAATATAATGAAATAATAGAAAAAAATCATTTATTCACAACCGGAAAGGGTTTTCCCAGGGGGCCGTCAGATTCTCCAAGCTCTTTCTTGCCTATCTACAGGAACAGTGTCTAGTTAAGTTACGTTACCAAAGACCGGCATCGAAAATTCCTGCTACCTACAGCCCTAGTGACTGGAGCAAAATGTAACACCCATTTTAAATCATTTTCTTTAAAAACCCTTTTGCTGGACCTGGGTGAAGACATGTCACCGTTGTTGGACGTGGTGCTGCTTCCTCCCTTGGTTTTGTACTACTTTCATGTAAAGGGGTTTTGGGGGTCAACTTTTTGAAGTTTTTTTGCACACTTTTTTAAAAAGGCCCTTTTTTTTTGAAACTTATGGTTCATTTTTCCAGTTTTAAACTTTTTTTTGGTTTTGGGGCTTCCCCAGGGCCATCTTTTCCTTTGGGGCACACAGGCAGTTGCCTAAAGGCCTAAACAAGTAAAATTGGGCCCCCAAGTAGTGTATGTATGTCCCGGGAAAACAAGAAACAAAAACCCGGGGATCCCCTTGGTTTGGGTTTTTGTTTTTTTTAAAACGGGTTTTTTTTTTTTAGGATTGCAAAGGGTTTAAAAAAACCAGGGGGGAAAGAAGGGAAGCAAAGGGCTCCCGGGCCCTCCAGGTAGTTTTGTGGGATCACAGGGCCGGGTCCAGACATAGGTGGAGGGGTTTAATATGGGTGTGCTTGAGGGCTCGACCCCAGGCCGGTGTGATTTTTGGTTTTTGGGGGAGGGCCCACTGCAGGGGTTTGGGCCCGGGGGCCCCAAAAATTCGTTAAGAAACCTGGTTTTAAACCCCAAAAACTCTGCTCATTTGTGACCATGCCAGGGAGGAGCTTTCGCGGGCTCGGGCCCCTCTTTTTTCTAGGGGCCCAATTTGGGGGTTTTGAGTAAAATTAATTTGGTTTACTATAGGTTAAACTGTGTTTCCAGCTTTATAGATGTTTATATGTCTTTCTATATATGACGTTCTGTTTGGCTAAAGTATAGAAGTGTTGGTCAGCCTGCTGACTAGGGTGCATGTTCAGTTGATAAATATCCGCATGGCATGCACGCTAGTCAGCAGGGCAGCTAGTGCTTCTATATTGCAACCATCCATACCCCTCCCCAAATGAAATTTCACGCTATAGGAAGTAGTGCGATTCTGTCTTTGTTATAGGCGGTGGGTGGCTGCACTACGAAAGTGATGCCTTTTCATCAGTGCCCATGCATGCCAGTGAGCTTTTATAGTATGTGTTATAGTAATGGATGATGGATTGTTATTACTTACAGCCATAAGCATAACGTAAATGTAAAAAACACACATCTAAAATACAAATAAAAAATCAAACTCGAAAAAAAACAGTTTTGCCCCCTACTTTACCCCAACATTTAAAAAACTTAAAAAAAACAGACACCCACTTTAAGTGAGGGAAACACAAATAACCGTGTCCTTCACTATTTTCTTAGTATGGTACTGGATTATAGATGCCTAAATGATTTCTGAAAAAGGAATTTAAAGGGCTTTGTGTAAGGGAGCTTGGGACCTGGTGAAAGACAAATGGTGAGCCTTAATGCTAGCCCTCCCCCCAAAACTGACCCTGGCTGCTTCCCAGCCCAACCCTAGGCATTTGGCAACAGCAGATCGACTTCCCCTATTCTTGCCTAAGTGTAACATAGAACAAACAAGACAAACAACAAATGAGCATCAGGAAGAAATAGGACAATCCAGAGGTCAAGGGAACAGGCAAAAAGTTAAGCAAACCAAGCTCTTGTTACAAAAGACTATCGCAAATAAGCCCCCACCCCCATGTATTCGTAATGGATTGGGCCCGCGTCCAGTCCAGGCGGTTGGGGCCCTTTTACCCTCCAACCACCCAAGAATATAGACTAGAAGGGAAAGATGAGTGGTGAAGGCAACTGTCAATCACCACTCGGTTTGAACTATCTGCAGCCCAGCACTAGGGTAAGCAGAAGTAACCAGGCAGGTGTGGTGGAGAACCTGCCAATCACCACACAGCAGATACAGGACTCCGTGTTCAGACTATTACAAAGAAAACCTACAATTCAGGCCCAAAATCGAGCCCAAAAAACGCAGGTTTCCGTATTTTCAGACAGAGGGTGAACGGGCCTTACGCTTGTCCCATAAAAAAACCCACTTGATTTCTTTTTTGATGACCATTCTTTTGTAAAGAGAGGTCAAAAAGAAATTCTCCACTTGTTACCTGTGTTTTTGAATCTGGCCTAAGCCAAGGAAGATCACCGCTGCGTCTTAATTCTGCTAGTTTAGCATTGAGTTTGTGGGCGAGCACTATCGCAAGGGGATGACACCCCCCGGGCTCATCAGTGGGGTACCAAACTAGACCCCACAGAAGAATAAAAAGGCAAAATGGGGTTTAGGGGGAAAAAGGGTTCATGGTAAATATTTGAATGTCATTTTTGGAAGCGCGAAAATTTAGGCATGTTTTAATGGACATATACAAATGAGTGAACAGTACAGAGATGTCTAATGATTTGTCTATACTTGGGGCCATACCCATAACAAGGGGGCTTCCTCTGTATCTAGAGCAGACCTGACTTGGCTCTATCTAGAGCAAACCTTACTTTGCAGTAAGTGAGGGCTACATCTGCCCATCAATGCCCCCA
Source organism: Phyllomedusa bahiana (assembly GCA_025379985.1). Taxonomy (NCBI): domain Eukaryota; kingdom Metazoa; phylum Chordata; class Amphibia; order Anura; family Hylidae; genus Phyllomedusa; species Phyllomedusa bahiana. Next base: position 40,238 of record JAODAL010035094.1, on the reverse strand, counting down.
AACCAGCAGAGAAGTGAATGTAACTATAGTAGATGTTACTGTTAAGGATGCTAAATATGTGACGGTTAGTACTATCTAAAGGTTCTAAGAATTTAAATCTATTCTATTAAAATGTAAAAAAAAAATCTATACTTTTCTATGCAATATGTATTCATTAATTTATTTTTTTTTAGTTCTTCCACTAAATACAAGAAATCCTACAACACCGCAATCTGGTTTCTTCTCAGGTAATCCATGTTTTGCAATCCTAGTTGTTGTCCTAGAAGTGCACCCAGTACCTGTATTAGAGCTATCCTCCTTCCACTAATCATGGAGACATGGTAGTGGTTCCTGCCTGATTATTGACATACTAAATCAAGGTACCTTGGACACCTCAGGCCCTTGATGGGAATTGGCTTATTTAAAAAAAAAAAAGTTTAAAAATTCATTAGCATTTGCCCCTTTAAAAACTTACTTGATCCCCAGCTCCGACATCTTCTTCCTTTCGATCTAAATGAACACCTTGTGCGATATCAGGAGACTGTTGTTCCAGGGCTACAAGAACATTGCAGGTTTTATAGTCAAAGCCTGCATCAAAACCAAAAATATACAATGAGGATCCAATAGGAGATGTGAACTACAAATCATTTGCTAAGAGTAATACTTTAAGATATGGTTAAACTAAAATAAAATAAACTGTAAGTCAACCAACCTTTTTCAGAATCGTCGTAACCAATGTACTTAATGGTGTCCCGAACCACTTTCTGATAATCCACAACTGCCCTAGATGTTATTTCGCCGCACAGCAGGACCATGCCAGTTTTGCACACGGTTTCTAGAAGATAAAGTTTTGTTTTGAATGATATTCTCTTTGTCATGTGAAGCCAATGGGAGCCCCGTGCCGCCAATAAGAGATCAGCTTTTGTTTCAGAGACTTTATGAAATTTAAAGCTGGGCTCTAGTTGGTGGCTGGAGCTTGGGGTTTGGTGCTGTAGCTGGGTTGGTGGGTGTGGGCTTGGTTTGGGGGCTGTGGCTGGGTTTGGTGCTGTGAGCTGTTTGGTGGTTGGGCTGTGACTGTGGGGTTTGGGGGCTGTGGGCTCTGGGTTGGTGGCTGTGGGCTTGGGTTTTGGGTGTGGGGTTGGTTGGTGGTGTGGGCTCGGTTGGTGGGTTGGCTTGGTTGTGGCTGTGGCTTGTTGGTGGCTGTGGCTTGGTTGGGGGCTGGGCTCTGGTTTTGGGGGCTGTGGGGCTCTGGGTTTGGGGGCTGTGGTCTGGTTGGGGGCTGGGCCTGGGGTTTTGGGTGGAGCCCTGGTTGGGCTGGAGCTTGGTTGGTGCTTGGGCTTGGGTTTTGGGGGGCTGGTTGGGGGCTTGAGCTTGGTTGGTGGCTTGGGGGTCTGGGTTTTGGCGGGGCTCTGGGTTGGGGGCTGTGGGCTCTGGTTTGGGTGTGGTCTGTGTGCTTGGGGGTTTGGGTTGGTGGTGTGGGCTCTTTGGGGCTTGGGGTCTGGTTTGGGGGCTTGGCTCTGGTTTGGGGCTGTGAGCCTGGGTTTGGGGGCTTGGCTTGGTTGGTGGGGGGGAGCTTGGTTGGTGGCTGTGAGCTTGGTTTTTGGCTGTGGGCTCTGGTTGGTGGGTGTGGGTCTGGTTGGTGGCTGTGGCTCTGGTTGGTGGCTTGGCTCTGGTTTTTTGGGTTGGGCTTGGTTGGTGCTTGGGCTCTGGTTTGGTGGTGGGCTCTGGTTTTGGGGGCTTTGGGGCTCTGGTGGGGGTGTGGGTTGGTTGGGGGCTGTGGTCTGGTGGGCTGGAGCTTTGTTGGTGCTATGGGCCGGGTTGGTGGCTGTGAGCTCTGGTTGGTGGCTATGGGCTCTGGTTGGTGGCTGTGAGCCCTGGTTGATGGCTGTGAGCCCTAGTTGGTGGCCTATGGGCTCTGGTTGGTGGCTGTGAGCTCTGGTTGGTGGCTGTGGGCTCTGGTTGGTGGCTGTGAGCTCTGTGGCTGTGAGCTATGAATGGATGCTATGGGCTCTGGTTGCTTGCTTGCTATGGGCAACAATGACAGTCTTAGACCAATTATAAAATATTTTACTAGGTTTGGAAAGAGGAGTAAAAGGTTTCCTTTTTTAAGTGTAAAAATTAAGAATAGGAGAAAAAATAATATATTTGTTTTATTATTTTTTTACCCTGAAAATATAAGAATCTATAATGTGTTGTAAAGAACTTCTGCAACCAATCACTGTAAAATGTTTTGAGCTGTGCTGGTATCGTACAGCAAAGTCTTCACTTTTTAATCCGTGCTCCTTACCACATGCAACCTTGGCATCAGGATCTTGTTTTAAATGGGCATCTAGGACCGCGTCACTTATCTGATCACAGATCTTGTCTGAAAGAGAAAAGGAAATATACCTACTGTGTATAGAAACACACGAACAATATCTACAGTATGTGTGTATATACAGTACATAAACTTAAGAATCTATTTACCTAATATCTACCAATCTATCTATTGATGAACGTATGTTGTATACAAATACACATATCTATAGACAATATAGAGTTACATAGATAACTTTAAGTAAACCTGCCCTAGCAGTTAACGCCTGCACACACCATGTCCATGGTCTCTAATGATAAAGATCTTGACCTGCACATAAAAAGTGTACCTGAAATACTCAAAACGACCAAAGAAACAACTTGTATTACAATCCAAAAGTTTCAATTAGTATGACATTGAAGATATTAAAGGGGTCTTCTCACCACATTACTTGTCATTAATAATGTAGCCAAAGGTAAATACAGGTAGTCCATGACTTACATCTGTCCCCCAGTTACAAACGGATGCTTATGAGGAATGCTGGCACTTGTAGTTCCATGTTCCAAAGAAGATATTAGCCATGGAACGACAAGTTCCAGCATGCCACAGCAACACATGAGGTGAAAATGAGGTGAAATCTTCTTAACAGGGGCACAGACTGCAAAACAAATGTTAACCCTTCCCTGTACTATCCAAAAATAAAAATAAAAACTTTAGCTGTAGTTACATTCAATAAATATGCCTGTTCTGACTTACATACAAATTTAACTTAAGAACAAACCTACAGTCCTTATCCCGTTCGTAACCCGGGGAGTGGCTGTAGTCTATTAAATACATTGCTGTTATGATTTTGGTTCATTTCAGAGGTAGAGCAGTTCTAATCTCCTGCCTGTTGATAGGTTTCCTAGATTAACGACCCTCTTTCAGCTCTGGCAGTGGTCAGGCGGATGACATCAGGACATCACTCCCTGCTGTGCTGTGTCTTATCAGGAGCTTTTTAAACTTTCTTTTTGACGAGCTTTTTTTTTTTTTTTTTTTTTTTTAACATTGAGTTTTTATTCATGTTTTACAGATACAGTTAATAATTCAAAAATCAAGAAACATAACATGAAAGAAAAAATAACAAACCATGTATAATCAATTAGACTCTTATTGACAAGCTTTATCCCAGGCATCCTCAAACTGCGGCCCTCCAGCTGTTGGGGAAACTACAACTCCCATCATGTCCACTGTTATAGATTATATAAATGCATGATGGGAGTTGTAGTTTCCCAACAGCTGGAGGGCCGCAGTTTGAGGATGCCTGCTTTAACCCTTCAGGGTACGGCCACACGGCAGTTAAAAAACACCAGTTGGATTCTGTTTAAGAATCCAACTGGTATTTTGTCGTTTTGTGCCTGGTTTTGGGGTACGGTTCTGTACACGTTTTGCAGATTCGGGTGTCTGCCTTAACCAATGAATAGCATAGATTCCACCCCAAAACAGGATGGAAGATTGTGCGTGTTTTTCGGGATCCTGGTGGTGTGAAAATCCACCCAGTAGAAAACCGTGCACTGTAGACTACTGGGCAGATTTTCTATTGAGGTCTGCAGGGATGGTTGACGGTCGTTTTTCAAATCCAAAAAATGTCTGGAAACCCTTGCCCTGTGGATGTACCCTTAGGCTATGTTGACACAGCTTATTTTAATGTGGTTTTGGACTAGGTTTTTAGAGCGTTTCCGCTCCCAAAACCTCGCCCAAAACCTTGCCTGAAACACGCTTCTTCCCAAGAGGTTTTAGAGCTGTTTTTTGGTGATGTTTTGGATCAGGTTTTCAATGAGGTCTTTTACGAGGTTTTAACCCCTACAAATTAATAGCCAGGACAAAAACTGAGCCAAAAATGCACCAAAAACCGCACCTAAAATGCGCTTAAAACACGCTTCAAGAATTGACATGACAATTCTTTTTCAGCGCTTTCAAAGAAGCGAATAAAAACCTCGTTGTGTGTGAACTACAACAAAGTTTTACATAGGAATCAAATGAATATGGGGCATTTTGGAAGCGTTTTGGATAAGGTTTTGGGCAAGGAAACACTCCAAAAACCTTGCCCAAAACCACATCCAAATAAGCCATGTGAACATGGCCTTAGAGCTCTGTATAAACTTTCCCATCACAAAAGTTCCTCTAACAGGCTTAGCCAGGACTAGCAACTGAAATGTCAGTTACTGCTATAGAACTGCCCTCAGCCTGTACAGGAAGTGGGAGTCTTAAGTGGTCAAACTGCCTACAGCCTGTACAGGAAGTGGGAGCCTGAAGCTGTAGAACTGCCCACAGCCTGCACAGGAAGTGGGAGCCTGAAGCTGTAGAGCCACCCACAGCCTGAACATTTGGGAATATGAAGTTGTGGAACTGACCACGGCTTGAACAGAACGTGTGAGCCTGAAGCTGTGGAATTGCTCACAGCATGAAGCTTTAGAACCACCCACAGCCTAAACAGGAAGTGGAAGCCTGAAGCTGTAAAACGGCCCACATCTTGAGCAGAAAGTGAATGTTTGAAGCTATAGAACCTTACACAGCCTTAACAGGAAGAGGGAGCCTGAAGCTGGCTGTGAAGAGAAGGCTCTATCAAGCGACCAAATTAAAAAAAAAACTTTTAATATTTTCAGGGGATGTCTGAGAGTGGAAAAAAGTGACTGTGTTCTTAACACAGCGCCACTATTGTCCATGTATCTGGTCTTGCAGCCCAGCCTTATTCACTTGCAATGTTGTTGTAATCTGAAACATCCCCCCTTCAAAACTAATACTTGAAATAGTAATGTACTAGTATAGTATGTAGCATGAATATCTATGCACCAGAGTCATATGGGCTGGAAAAATAGAAGCAGAAACTTAAATTTTGCTTAAATCCTCCTCTCACAAATATGTCCTTATCTTCTATGATAATATGACGGGTTATTAAAGTAAAAGTTGATTCAGGTGTCGTGTTTCCCTTGAGTACTAGGAATCGCTGCCAGGGCTGAACACATGGCAGGTTTCTATGAAAGAGATGGAGAGCTAGAGCTATTTTTAAACCCATCTCTTTTTACAAAAACCTCCAATGCTAACTTCATATAGATCACACTACATGCTAAACATGTGACCTGAGATCCTACAAGCTCCAGTAAAACACGAGTCAAGTGAGGCCATTTTTGTGTTGATTTATACGCCCCGGACAAACATTGCACTATATATATTCTCTAATTTGTCCATCTTTGATCCAATTACATTCAAATACTTTATTTCCATTATTAAACCTTTAGGGCATCGTCACTTGAGTTAGTTTTATGCATTTGGGACACATTCTGTGCTGAAATATGCCCCAAACTCAGCCTCAAACCATGTTCTATGCAGCTTTTAAAGGGGATTGATCGCTTCATCAGTTCATCTGTTTCATTGTGCTTTCAGTTTCTCAGTTCCTGAAATTCAGGGACGTTTCTTCCCCTCCCAGCTGGGTGTATCTTAACATCAGCCCCCCCCCCTTCACTGTTCGTGCTCGCTCCCGAGTCAGTATTTGTTTGAGATCATTGGGAGGGGATAGCACATCTCCTTCCCTCTCTGTCTGAGTCCACATGTCACTGTGTCGTTCCTCTCCCTATGCAGTCTTATTTTGTAAGAGCTGTTTACATACCACAGGCCTGCATTCAGTCTAGACAGTCTTCTATGAACTCAGAGCAATGATATCTTCCCCCTCCTCACAGCTGGGAGGGTTTGTTACAGTTGAATCCAGTCTTTTATGAAACTTCATCCAGAGCAGCACAGATCTGTCCCCCCTTTTATGCTTACACGCAGCAGCACTAGGCACCAGGCACAATTCTGCTGTTTTCTGATTGTAGAAGCAGCTGCAGTGTTACTGAGGAGCTGTTGGCTGTGCAGGGTGAACTGTTGCCGGCCCTATATTCTGAGTGAGAGAGGCAGGAATGCACGCTCCCGTGGCTCCCGGGGCCAGACAGAATGTAAATTAGTAGAGCCGTCAGCCAATTAAATGGAAGGAGGTGGAATCCGACCGACACTGGGGAACTGTGTTCACAGAAAACGAAGATAAGGGAAACTGTGAGAACAAGGCAGCTTTGCTAATGACATCCAATTGCAAAGTTGCTTGTTTTCACTGTCCCCTTATTCTGAAGACCATTTAATGTAATGATACAACCCCTTTAATAATTACAATGTAAAATATGTGCCGTCATTCAAACAACGCGTGTTTGTGATGTGTATTTAGGGACGGTTTCACTTGAGTAAATGTAATATTTTTTTGGGGGGAGATGTCTATAACCATTTTATAATCCTTTAATAATAATAAAAGTTAAGTCAATAGTGCAAGTAACTTCACTGTGGTAGTTTGTGTCTGATGTATTGAGAAGTAAGGACAAGAAGTATCGGGATGTGTATATAAAATAGATCCATCCATTGTTGTTTATTTATAGACTAATAGAAATCTTGGGGCTATTTATCTACTATAACCCTATTTGTCTATATATATCTATTGGCACACGTTGAATTTTTCCTCGTGCTATATTTGATTAGACTAGGCTTTGTATAGGCATAGGTTCCAGGTGGGGTCGCCCTTATTGGGGCGAGTGCTCAACATATGTGCTAGGTAGATGACAATCTAAGGCATTGTTAGTTTTTTTTTTGGGTGGGGAGACGTTTATATCCATTTTATAATTATTTAATAATAATAAAAGTAAAGTCTTAATTTATCAATATTGCAAGTAACTTCAACTGTGGTAGTTTTGTCTGATGTATTGAGAAGTAAGGACAAGAAGTATCAGAACTTTTATGTATATTTGATTTCCCTCCATGTTGTTTTTTTTATCGACTAATAGAAATCTTTGGGCTATTTATCTACTATAACCCTATGTGTCTATATATGTTTATTAGCACGCGTTGATTTTTTTTCCTAGTGCTATATTTTATTAGACTAGGTTTTGTATACGCACAGGTTCCAGGTGGGGTCAACCTTATTGGGACAAGTGCTCCACATATGTGCTAGGTAGGTGACCATCTAGGGCATTGTTAGGTTTTTTTAGTGTTTTTTTTTTGGTGGGAGATGTCTATATCCATTTTATAATTCTTTAATAATAATAAAAGTAAAGTCTTAATTTATCAATAGTGCAAGTAACTTCACTTTGGTAGTTTGTGTCTGATGTGTTGAGGAGTAAGGACAAGAAGTATTGGAACGTTTATGTAATATAGATCCATCCATTGTTGTTTATTTATCGACTAATAGAAATCTTTGGGCTATTTATCTACTATAATCCTACTTGTCTATATATGTCTATTGGCACATGTTGAATTTTTTCCCAGTGCTATATTTTTTTAGACTAGGTTTTGTATAGGCCTAGGTCCTGGGGGGGTGGTCGCCCTTATTGGGGCGAGTGCTCCACATATGTGCTAGGTAGGTGACAATCTAGGGCACTGTTAGGGTTTTTTTGGGGGGAGACGTCTATATCCATGTTATAATACTTTAATAATACTAAAAGTCTTAATTTATCAATAGTGCAAGTAACTTCACTGTGGTAGTTTGTGTCTGAGTAAATTTAATTGTCTTCTCAATTCTTCCCTGTTTCAGAACTAAAAAGTGGTGGAGTTGGAGTTTTACTTTAAAGGGAATCTGTCACCATTTTTTTTTTATTTGTTACTTATTAAAACAAGGCACCGATCCATATTTTTTTCTGGTTAACGGTTTTTATTTTCTGATTGTAAATTTCTCAATTTAGTCGTCTTTATATGATTGTGGGGACAGCATTCTTGCCTGCACTGCTTTAACAGCAGTCAGAGAGATACTTTACAATAGCTTCATGCACATAGGAGCCGGTGGACTGAATCGGTCCCATTGATTTCTGTTGGACAGTGTTGTGTGCATGCTTTATGACCTGGGAAGAAGTCAGTGTGCTGGGAGGGGAAGTGGATGTACTGTAACCATCCCATATTGTGAGTGGGGGATCCTGTGTTATCTATACATATCTGTATCGCACCTTCAGTGTAAGGCTATGCTCGCAGGGCTTATTCATGGCGTAATTGCGGGACGGATTTTTTCCCAAAAACGCGTGTGCCCCGGAAACGGGGGGGGCCCGCAGCTCCTCACCCCATAGACTTCTTAGCAGGGCGCGTAACCGCCGTAAATAATTGAACCCTTTATTCCCCCCCTGCGGCGTATTTCGAAAATTTTCCGGGAAAACTGGGGGATTACCCTAATGACTGGGATGGATTTCACCCGTAATTCGTGCAGTACACGCGAAAATGGGCTGAACCCCCCCCAAAATAACCGGGGGAACATCCTAACCCTCCCTTGCTGTAGTGAGAGACTACTGAATTCTCTCTTTGCAAACGGGGAAGGTCTGATTATTTTTTGCCTAATGGCCAAAAGAAAACTACTGGATGGGGGCATTACTCGCTTCAATGATATGCTTGTTCCGTGATTTGCGCTAATCGCGGCACAAAACATTTCTTGGGGAGAGTATGTAATCCCCTATGGAGGGACACCCACACGGCGGCGCTAGCTTATCATTACAATAATGAAATGCGCCTAACACATATACACTTTTAATTATTGCGTTTACCCCAATACCCATTTGTTATGGAGGCGAAGCGCAAAATTTTTGGGCACATTGTTTACATGCAAGGGGCAAACCCAAAGCAGATTTTTATGGGGGGTTTGGACTTTTTGGGGCACCTTTTCACTTATTTAATGCACCTAAAATTGCGTACACCGACAATGATCCACATCTGCCCTAATCTTTTTTAATGACACATTCCCTTTAATGCGGCAAAATCTGCTTCACACTTGGCTAAAAGTACACTTCCAAATATGCCTCCAGTTAAGCGTATTTTGAAGCTAATTTCGAAGTGTAAATTTACACTTCAAAAGTAGGTTGTGTGAACAAGACCTTAGATCTGTTTGCTCAGGACCTTTTGATTTTATTGTTTTTTTTTAAACAAAAATTCCAGAAACACAATAAAGTGCAATCTATCTAATAAGAACATTTCTTTAAAAACTTGTGAATAATTTTGGGGGTTTTTTTTAAAAACCCCTTTCTTCCACCCTAGAGAAATTTCTCCCAAAGTGGATTTGCTTTTGGATGTTAAAATTTTTTAACTTTTTGACACCATGAAAAAAATTTTTTTTATGAAAGGACAAACAAAATGTGGCCCTTCCATTTACAATGGCTTCAAAATTATAGTATTTTCAAAACCTTTGCTTTTTAAATAGAATATTTGTTTGTGGAGTTTGTTTCAAGATCAATGTTCCAAACACGGGAACCAACCAAATTACCCTGAAAAATTTTGCTTACACACAGTGTTTTGGGGGGCTAAAAGGCTTCTCTACTTTACAGGGGGGTTTAAATTTCCCATTCCTGTCCCTTCCTCTTAATGTATTAGGGGAGGTCATGCAGTGGATTGGGGTCTAAAGTGCTCCATTCAGTACGGTGGGGTACTACTGTCCGGGTACTCTCCTTACATGTTTTAGTGAGGTGCATGCAGGGGTTTTGGGGGTCTATAGCTCCTCTCAAACATTTTAAAAGTGCAGTCCCTAAAATTCTCTGTATTTTGCCTTATATGAAATTGTGGGGGGCTTTCTTTGTTTGGGCCCAGTCTATAGCCCTCTCTACAGTAAAAATGTGGTACTAATGTCCTGAAACTGCTTTTACATGTATTATTTAGGTGAAAGCGGGTAAATTGGCAGTCTTTTAGAAAACCTCCTACATTTCAGTGGGGAAATACATGTCCTGTACTCCCTTTTAAACATAATTTTAGGGGGGGCATGCAGGATTGGGGTCAAATAGCTCCCCCTTTTCCTTTACAGTGGGGTTACAATTTTCCTGTACTCCCTTTTTAACATTTTTTTGTGGATGCATCAGTGTTTGGCGGTTTAGCTCCCCCTTTTACTTACGGGGCAGAAACTACTTTGTCCGGGTTCGGCTCTTATTTGTTTAGGGGGTGGTGCAGTGTTTGGCGGGAATAGGCCTTCTACAGACAGTGGGGAAAAATTTACAGGGCCTGAAATTGCTCTTACATGAAAAAGTCGAGGTGCAGTTGAAATTGTTTGGAATCAATAGCGCCTCTTTTTCATTTAAAGGGGGGTACACATGCCGTACTGCTTTTGTTTGTTTTATTTGAGGGCACAGTGATTGGGGGTTATAGCCCCTCTCTACGGTACATTTGGTTTTTACTGACTTTCCCTGTATTTCTTTTACATGTATTATGAGGTATCGAATTTGGGGGGGTTATAGCTCCCCTTCCCAATACATGCGGTATTTACATGTCCTGTATTTGTTTCACATGTATTATTTGAGGTGCATGCAGTGTTTTGGCATTCTAAAAAGTGTCTCTTTAAAAATTTACAGTGCGGTTACAAACATGTCGTTTGCGCTTTTACAGGCATTAGTGAAAAGCATGTAGTGATTGGGGGTTTTATAGCCCCCTCTCTACATTACATTGCAGTGGGAAAATCCTGTACTTCTCTTACTTGTATTAGGGGATGTCGAGCATTTATTGAGGGGTCTATAGTGCACCTCTATAGTATAGTGCTGTACTATGTTCCTTTTACTCCCTCTTAAATGTGTCGGGTTGGGCCCCCCATGCCACTGAGAGCCCCTTTTTTTGGGTAGATTGTGTACATGCCCAAAGAACCCCCGTCATTTTGAACAAAAAGAAAGTTTTTGGAATATTTTTCTATTGGAGGATGCACACTAATTATTATCCTACAAATTTTTTCTTCCTCATTTTGGCATTTTGTTGGGGGACATTTTTTGGGGTTCAGAACCAATTACCAGTTTTTCGTAGTTATTTCAACATATTCTTGTCCCCGGCCCAAATTTAAAAATTTTTGGGTCCCCCAAATCCATAAAATTTCTAATACCCCGGGAAATTTTAATTTTGTCTTGCCATCCGCTCTTTAAAATCTAAAAGTTTAAAAAGGGCCCCTTTTTTCCAAAAATTTGGCCTTTTTAAATTTTCCCGGGGGGTTTTTCCCGGTTTATTTAAAAATTTTTATTAGGCGCTCAAGAGACTCCGATTCCTTGAAAGTACAACATGCTCAAAATTGGGGCCCCACAGGCATTGCCCGGGGGCCAAAGTTTTTAAACCCCCTTTGGGCCAAAACCTATTAGTGACCCCTTCTTTAAAAAATTTCTTAACAATTTCTTAAAATTTGAAACGAAAAAACCCAAAAATTACTTATTTTTTAAATTTTAACAAAAAATAAAAAAACTTCCCCAAAAGATGAAAAAAATGGAAATGTAATATTTTGGGGCTTTTTTTTAAATTTAAAGTGTTCCAAAATTTACTTCAAAATTAAAGTACAAAAGATTTGGTTATAATAAACAAATTTTTTTCCCAAGTCAAACGAGGGATGAAAAAAGTATATATATATTTAAAAATATTATATATAAATATATAATAAAATTTATATATAATTTTAAAAATTTTTAATAAATGTGTGTGTGTTAATTATAAAATTACTATATATAAAATATATTGTGTGGGGTGTGGGGGGGGTTGTATATATGTATTTTTCCGGGTGTTGGTGTGGGGAATTTTTATATATCAAACCCAAGGAAAACCCAAAATTGCACTAAATTAAAAAGTTTAAGTTTGAAAAATTGGGGGGGGTTTCTTTTATTGCATTTTCCAAAAAAAGGAAAAACTTTTTGGCTCCCCTCAAAACCCCTTTCCTCAAGCAAAATAAAAGGTGGTTAAAAGTGGTATTATATAGAAACAGGCTCATGAATATGTATGAATACAAATTAGCTTTTAAAACCCAAAATAAAAATTTTTACTTATAAGTCACAATCAAATATTAAATCAAAAAATGCCCAATTTGTGTGTGTGAAATATATATATTTTTTGTGTGTGTTTTTTTATATTTGTTTTGGGGGGTGGGGGTTGTAAAAATAAATAAAATATAATATATATTTGGGGGTTTTGGGGAATATATTATATATTAAAATGTGTGTGTGGGTGTTATATATATTTTATTAAAATTTTGGATATATATTGTGTGTGGGTGTATTTATTTTAAAATATATATATTGTGTGTGTGTCGTATATTTTTAATAATATAATTGGGGGGTGGAGTGTGTGTGTGTGGGGGGGTTGTTTTGTTATATAATAAAATGGTTTTTTGGGGGTGGTTTTTGTATATAGTTTTTTTTTATCTATTGTTTTGGGGGGGGGTGGGGTTGTTTTGTGGGTTGGATATATATATATATATATATGTTGTGGTGTGTGTGTGTTTTTAAATAAATTTATATTTTGTGTGTTGTGTGTGGTTTATTTAAAATTTTAATTTTTTAAATAAATGTGTGGGGTGTGTATATTTTTATATAGATTTTGGTGTGTGTGTGTATAAAATATATATAAATATTTGGGGTTCTAGGGTAATTTTAAATTTTATATTTTTGTGGGGTGTTTTATGATATATATTTTAAATATAGTTGTGTGTGTTTTTAATAATATAATATAATATATATTTATATGTTTTTTGGAAAATATATTTATATTTATTAGTATATATTTGTGTGTGGGGGTGTATTATATATTTTATATAATTTTTTGTGTGGTTAAAAAATTTAATATAATTTTTTATGTGTGTGTGTTGGGGTAAATATTATAGTATTAAAAATATAATATATTTTGTGTGAATATTTATATAATTGATGTGTGTATATATATATATAAATAAGGGGGTGTGTGTAATAATTTTATATATAAAAATGGGTGGGGTTTTAAAATTTATTTTTAAAATTTTATAAATTGTGGTGTGTTTAAAATTATATAAAATTTTAAAATGTTTGTGTGGGGTGTATATATTATAAAATAATATATATGTGTGGGTGTGTGGTGTTTTATATATTTATTTTGTGTGGGTGTAAAATTTATTTTATAAAATTTTGTGTGTTTTGTATATATTTTTTATTTTATATAATAAAAAATTTTTGGGTGTGTGTTAAAATTATACCCAAATATGGTGTGGGTGTATAAAAATATATTTGTGTGTGGGTTTTTTATATATATGGTTTTTGGGGTGTGAAATTTAAATGTTGTGTGTGGGGGGGGTGTATAAATATATTTTTAAGGGGGGGTGTGTGGGGTGTGTGTGTGTTTTGTAATATATATATATATGTGTTTTGGGGTTGTGGGGGTTTTGTTTTTTATTTTTATATGATTTTAGGGGTTTTTTGGTGTATTAAAATATATATATATATATATGTGTATATATATTATATTTTTATATAATTAAATATATTGTTTGGGTGTGTATATATATAAATTTTTAAAATATATGTGTATGTTGTGTTGATAAATTATTTAAAATTTAAATATGTGTGTTTTGGGTTAAAATATATTTTAAATATATATGGGTTTTGTGTGTGTATATAAATATATATATAATTTGTAGATTTTATATATTATTATTATTTTTTTTATTTTTATATTATTTAAAATATATTTTTTTTATTTATTTTAAAATATAGTAAATATTAATATATTTTAATATTTTAAATTAATACAAAAATTTTTAAATTTTTTTATAAAATATAAAAAAATATATTTTTATATATATATATATAAAAAATATAAAAATTTTTTTATATTACCCCCCCTATTTTTTATATTTTTATATTATATAAAAGTTTTTTAAATATTTTTAAAAAATAGTTTTTTTGGTTTGTGAAATTTTATAAAAAAATTTTGGGTGTTTTTATAAAAATTGTGTGGGGTTTTTGTTTTTAAATTTTATATTTTTTTAAATTATATATAAAAACAAAGTGTGTTTGTTATATTTTTTGGGTTTTTATTATATATAAATTTATTAAAAATTGGGGGATAAAATTATAAAGTTTATAAAAACAATTAGTGTGATTTAAATAATATTTTTAAAATTTTTTATATTTTTTATTAAATACACAATGTTTTTTATATGTATAAATTTTTTTATTATAAAAAAAAAAGGGGGATTTTTATAAATTTTATAAAAACAATGTTAAGTTATATTTTATTTATAAAAAAAGGGTTGTGTGTGTTTGTTTAAATATTTTTTTGGGTGTGGTTTTTTGTGTGTGTTGTTTTTAAATTTTTATGTTGTTTTGGTGTGTATATAAAATATATAAAATATGTGTGTGTGTGTTTTAAAAAATTTTATATTATTTTGGTGTGTGTGTGGTGTATATAAAAATAAAATGTGTGTGTGTTGTGTATATATATATATTGTGTTTGTGGGTATAAGGTGTTGGGGTGTATATATATATGTGTGTGTGTTTGTTATATATATAAAAATTTTTTGGGGTTTTGTGTGGTGGGGGGTTTTATATATATTTTTTTTAAATTTTGTTTTGGTGTGTGTATATACTGTGTGTGTTATATATATATATATATATTTTTATAAATTATGTTTGTTGGGGTGTAGGGTTTTTATATTTATGTGTTTTTTGTATATTTTATTACCCAAAATATATATATGTAGGGTGTATATTATATTATGTGTACAGGGGTTTTATATATTTTTTTTGGGTGTGTAAAATTATATATTATATATGGGGGCGTTATATTTTAATTTGTGCTATTATATGTGGTATATAAAATATATATATAAAATATATTATATGTGGTTTATATAATGTTTTATATATTTTATTTTTGGTGTGTTTATAAAAATTTATTTGTGTGGTGTTTTAATAATATATATATATGTGTGTTGTGTTATATTATATTATTTATTTTTTTTTGGTGATGTGTGTGGGGAAAATTATATATAAATATTATGTGTGTGTGTTTTAGTTTTTAATTACATACACACACCCCTTTTATAGTGAAAATATATGATTTTATGCTATAGATTTTGTTTAAAAGAGTATAGATAGGTTATAGAGAGAAAAGAAAATTTGAAGTAGTTCTACTAATAAAACCAAGTTTTGTTTTAGCCCAATCTAAAATAAGGACAAAACCCAAAGGCAATTAAATAAAAAAGGGGTGGTACAGTGTTTTTTAAAAAATTTTCCGGGACCAAAACTTTTCCATTTGGGTTGAAGGCTGGGGGGATATAAGGATCCCAAGGGTTGTGAATCCCCAGTTTTTTTGAGCAATTTTGGGTTACTTTTAAATTTTGGTGTCCTTGCTCAGTGGGAAAAACACAGAAAAAAAAACATCAGAGACCGTCCGTCCTTCAGCCCGGGTTTGTTTTTCCCCTTTGACAAAAATTGAGGAGTATCACAAAAAGGGCCACTTAAAAAAACCAAATGCCCCAAATTTATTTCCTCCTTGGGGCTATGCTGTTAGGTGGTAGGGCATTTTTCCCAGGCCCCAGTGTTCTTTTATGAGGGGAAAAAGCATATAAAATCAAAATTTGCTAAAAATAATAAATGTGACCATTTTAAAAAAGGGAACCAAAGTCCCTTTTGGAAAATAACCATAGCCCGTGGCAGGTTAATGTAAGTGATATCCAAGGAAGCCAGTCCTATGGGGGGTTTTATTTTCCCCCTGAGAAAGCAGGGAAAAGGGGGCCTTGGCCAAATACATGACTTCACCCCGGGCTATTACTCTAAAAAACACCCAAACTTGCCCCCTACTTGCGTTTTTGCTTTAAAAACCCCCCCAAAGCACCCCCCATACAATCATGCTGACGACTTTGGGGAACCCCTAGGGGAACGTCTTGTAGGAAACCCTAAAAAGGGAAAAAATTTTGGTGGGGGAAGGGAAGCTAATAGCTCCATACTTTCAGTTTAAAAACACACACAATGTTAAATAAGCATCACGGGCCTAAGCATCCAGGAACATACTTTCACCACCTGGGGCCCCTTAACTTGTGGGATCTGTGGTCAACTGCTTAGTGTGTCCAGTAGATAAGGTGGCCCTGCCTATGGTGTTGATCCATTCCCCAGGAAAATGATCAGGCATGAACTTTCCTGATGTCTCAGTGCTAGCAATATCTAATCAGAAACAACAAGAGCTTTCTGCTCTGTTATGGAGGTACTGTGGTATCTTCCCATCTCCAAAACTTAGTAGGTAGAAATGTGTCTTGGTCTAAACAGAACATATATTAAAAAAATAGTGTTCCTTACCGATACCCTTGCACAGCTTGTATGTCTAAATCAGCCTTTTTTAGGAATTTTATTTGAGGGCCCCATGATTTGCACGCTGGACCTTTACTGTTTGATGGACACTTTGAGGGCTCCAAAGCTATTATGATGAGGGCCAAAGCAGCTAGATTTTAAAGAAGTGCTAAAATTCTTGGACGTGACCACTTTAAAATTTCTTATCAGATCCCACTGAGAATACTCCAAATTTGTCTTCTATGTTTTTCATGCAAGTGATGTCCAACTAGTGGCCACAAAACTCAGCCATATGGGGCAGCTACCTTCCCCTGGATAATGATCAGACATAAACTCTCCTGTATCGTAGGTGCTCTGACTTTTTAACCATTAAAAAAACAAGAGCTGAATTTTACTCTGGTGGTACATTCCCATCTCCAAAAGCTAGAAGATGGAAAGTTCCAAATCTGTTTTAGTCTAAACTAAACCTGTAGAATATAAGCTAGATACATCCCTGTATTTGTATGTGTATGTTCCTACTCCATGCTCTGGCACTTCCTGAATGTCAGAAGCAACCTTATTTAAGGAACTCATTTGAGGACTCCATAATATGAAAGCTGGACCTTTACTGTTTTATGCCTTCAGCTACATGGACATGATGTTTTAGCACAATTTCTTTATTTTAAGTCTTCCATATGGAGGATCGGTATGCCATAAAAAAAGACTAAGAGCTGTAAAATATGGTGCAAGACAAAGACCTAATTTAAACTGTATTATATTCATACCAAAGTACATTGTATTTCATTCATTGGTGTTATTTATGATTTTAAGAATGTTTGACAAATGTAGTAATTTTGTCTTATAAAGAAAAATGGTTGAAATTTATTTATTTGTAGATCTAATTTTTAGACCATATGTGGATCCTTCATGTGGAGGATTCACAGATCTAGAAATTATGTGAGAATAACGCTTATATGCCAATTGGAGGCATAAATTGAGAGATTGCAACTGATCAATTTGTCTCCAGAAAATCCGTAGTCCGGAAATGCGCCTCTTTTGTGTTTCACATCTGTGTTTTGGGTTTCATTTATAGCCTTTTACTGAGGTTGCACCAGATCCATTACACAATGGACCCTAAAATCACCTGACTACAGTAGTGTCTACTGCGTTTCCATCATAGTGTCCATCATTATAGCAGAAAAAAAGTAGTGCTGCATGCTACGTTTGTGGTGTTTTGTGTTCTTTAATTTTTGTCAAAATCTGCAACAATGGTTCCAAATGGAACCCATTCGGTGGCTCTTATTACCACCCCTTCCTGAGGCAGCTCTACCTGTTGGTATAAGCTAACAAGCTACTATATGTATATACAAGCTCACCAGGAAGTCAGTTCATGGCTGGAACAATCATAAGAAACCAAGTACCTAATAAGATATGAGGCATGTAAATGTCAACATGTTTGTGTTTAACAGGATTCCACTATGCATACTATCTCCAATGCATCTGCTTAAAAAGCCATATATATATATATATATATATATATATAATATATTATATATATATATATAAGATATATAGTATATAATATATATATATATAATTATATTATATTTAATGTTTATATATATAATTTTTGTGTTTTTTTGTGCTTGACTGTCAAATTTGACTGTGTGGACATGATGCTAATTTACTAATGTGCAGTAACAAAATGACAATGCTTGCCCACACCAACCTTTAGTTCAATACTTTTAACTTTAGATGACTATGTGACCGGGCACATAAAAGTCCCTGTCTCTGCACTCTCTGAATGTATCAGGGTCATGAGTGAATGGCTCCTAGGAATGCCACATGCCATTCATGGAAGTTTGAAGAAGACATAATTGGGCAGTGAGCCAATGCCTGAAGTGTCATAGTGAATTACAGCTCTGAAAATGAATACGTTATAGATGTAATGGGTATATATGTATACATGGGTAGTCCTTAGCAGGCACACTGTAGTTCAGATGTCTTTAACTAGTTGGTAATAGTCAATAATCAATCATACTGGACTCGGTGAAACTACAGAGAACCATAAAACATTGCTGAACCGAAAACTTTTAGCTTAGCTAGAACATATGACAACTTTACTAGAGTCTAATCCCCCCGACACCCAAAACAGAGTTATTTTGGAATTGTAGCTCTACTTTTTTGTGTCTAATTTAGTTTCATTCTATAGTTAGTATTTGGAACTTTGCCTATGTTTATGTTCCTGATCTAGTTTCCCTTTTACCTCTACCCATTGTACTTACCAGGATGTCCTTCTCCCACAGACTCTGAAGTGAACATAAAAGCTCCAACATTTTCCACATGCTGGTCGCCTAAACCATCTACTGGTCCATTCATGATCTGGCTTTAACGTAAGACGTCTGAAGAGGGTAACCCAAAAAAAAAAGTCCCTTTGCGGAGCCCTTGTGCAGAACTGACAGCTGATGGGCTTTTTTTTAAACTCGGTAAGGCTGCAAGATCTTGTTACTGCTAGTAGCTCAGTAACTTGACTGTGTGTGTGTTTAAGACTGAACCCGCCTATCCGCGTGGTGTCACAGTTCAGTTTAGTTGTCAGTCCAGCAAGTTCCCCTGTATATGGGAAGTAGAAGTTTTTCAATGACCCTGTGAAAACCCTGGAATAAACCTTTTTCTGGCAAGAACTCACAGCATGTCCCTTGACCTGACGATATATCAACCCAATATATGTTATAGCTGAGGTCACCAATGTATTCTAGTCCATGAAATACATAGATCTTATGAACTTAATACAATAATCCAATTACCTATCAATATACTTCTGGGCAATTGCTCTAAAGTTAATGTTTTTACTAGCACAATCATTAAGAGGTTAATAATAGGACAGCATGAGAGTATATTCCCATTGATCTCAAAATATACACCACACATAGATATCTAAATAAGCTCATAGTTATACATGGC
This sequence comes from Phyllomedusa bahiana, assembly GCA_025379985.1. Lineage (NCBI taxonomy): Eukaryota > Metazoa > Chordata > Amphibia > Anura > Hylidae > Phyllomedusa > Phyllomedusa bahiana. Next base: position 20,954 of record JAODAL010035094.1, on the reverse strand, counting down.
ATGACTGTAACCTATGGACACCTTAAAGGGATGTTCTCGCCATGCTGTTTTACAGAGCCTGCTCTTCACAGCCAGTTTCATGCTCTGTATCCTGTTCAAACTGTGGGCGGTTCTACAGCTTCAGGCTCCCACTTCCTCTTTAGGCTGTGGGCGGTTCTACAGTTTCAGGCTCCCACTTCCTGTTTAGGCAATCTATTCAATTGGCCAGTATGATAGTCTGCCATTTGTCGGTGGATTACTAAACATGTTCTAAGTTTTGTGGGAGGTTTTTCAGAATAGTCGTTTTTGAAATTGCACCACAGAAAATCTGTGACGTGTAGTTTGGATTTTCTATTGAGGTATTTGGGGATGATATAGTGAGATTTTTGCTGATTCCAGATTCGGAATTTGCTGAAAAATCCAACTGTAAGCCAGCGCCGTGTTACGGTCCCCGAAGGGGTTATTTTGACAGGATGCGCATGGATATTTTTGCTCTCTGCAAAATGAAACTACTTCTCCTACCCATTCATCCAAACGAAACTTTTTGGATGTACCAAAATTATTACAAATTTTATACCCCTCTTGCTTACTACGATTAATATAAAGAAATCGATACATAAAGTTTTTCACATGGGCACCACACTATGTCCTATATATGTATCCTTAAAGGGTTTGTCCCACTATTCCTATTGATAGAATATGCCACCATTGTGTAATCGGTGGGGCTTTTACCTTAGGAACCGGCACCTATCTTGAATGAGCCCCTAAATCTCTCCATTCAGAATGGAGTGGTGATTGAAATTTCCATTGATTTCAATGGAAGAGTCTCTATCTTCGCTCATTAAAATGGAGAGGTTCATGGCTCGTTCTGTGGCACCCCCACCTATCACACATTGATTACATATTGATAGAACATGGCATCAATGTGACTAAATGTGTGGCCAACGTTCTTTGTAATATTTTAACATGATACAGATACTTGAAAAAAGATTTATAAATTATCCTTAAGTTCCTAATTGTTCAATAGGCTAAACCCAACCAGGAGAGTGTAAAAATTACCCTTCATATATGTTTGCTCTATGTATGGCTCCAATGTATACAATGGTATGTGATATAGTTGCATGTTGTATGAAAAAGTGGTATATGTATGTTTTCCTGGATCCCCACATATTGTTTTTGGCCAAGCTCATGGCCTTGTGGCGGTTTATGGTGCAATATTTTTTGGTGAAGACTCGTCAAGACTCTAGTGCAGGATAACGTGATCAATAGACTGCATGTTGCCTGCAGTTTTAGAAACTGGATGTGTCCATCTGACTCTGGTCATCAGATGTTATAGCTGATGGGCCTGAGACATCAGATAACATGTATGTCTACTGCTTAGCCATCCAACTGCCAACTGTTATCTGATGTACATTGGAGTGGGAAATGGGGATTAGGAGTCTTTCCTTTCAACAAGCCCAGTTCCTTGCTTCCAAAGGTAGTTAGCAGTATATTCCCTTCTTCCCATTATAATAAAAATATATTTGTTGTATAGCCATTTATCTGTTTGGGGAAACAGCTTTGGCTGGACCTTCTTCCATAACTAGGCAAAGATGGTACGAATGGCAACCATTCTGCTGCCATTTTGTTTTCTCCTGCTTACTATATCAGCTGGCCACATGTGAACTGGATAAGTGGGAATATTTGATTGTTATCCCTCTCTATAGCTGAGTTTCACTTGGCGGCTGGCGCAGAGTATACTGTTAAGCTGAGAGCTTAAGTCTTGTGGTTTGTGTTTATTCTGTGTCTCATACCTTATGTATTTGGTCTTTTTGTGTCCTGTTTTGGTTTTGCTTTTTATACTCGGTTATTTCAAATCCTGTTTGTTCTTAGTCCACTGGTTGCTTTATTTGTGCCCTGTGCTAGCACTGAACTACCAAAAGAGCTCATGCTGAAAAACTGTTGTGGTTCGGTTCAGCATAGATTAGGGACATTGGTAGGGATATGGTTAGGGATGGAATTAAGCTGGGTAGTTTGGTGTTGGGGACAGATTTAGGAAAAAAAAGTAGTTTTGGTTTGGTTTTGTTTCTGGATTCCAGTCCGTTTCATCTCCATTAATGTCATTGTCATTCTTGCTCCCATCTTGATCCCTACATTTATTTTCGACACACACTTTGTATATTGCTTGCATGCGACTCCTGTTTTGGCTTTATTCTATTTTGAGCTCAGTTTTCCATCCATGTCAACCAGAATTGTTACATGAGTTAGAATGCACAGAAGACAGGAAAGGAAAAAGGGCAACAACCATTTCTGTAGGGATTAAGAATAAAGTCTTTGTATCCACCAACATATGGTCAAGACAATGTGAGCTATCTGTGGACACCCAAAGGATTATCTCTACCTCTGGTTAGAAGACATTAAGGGTATGTTCACACGGCAACTTATTAAGGTTTGCCGAGTTATTACCTTCCATGTTGGTTATGGGCATATATAGCTGGTTCCTTAGGGATGAGGTTGCTTCTTTGAAGTAAGATATATTGTATATAAATGTAATAGCTAGCTATGTTTTGCTAATATTGATGGTGTATTTGATCTAATAATATGGTTGGATATATTAATTGACACTATACCCTTTGTGAATATGTAAACCTAATCAGATGATTGCCATAACGTTTGACAAAGGGGCAGTGTCTATCTCCCAAAACATTCCGAGTTTGACTAAATTGGTATGGGAGTGGTGGATTTCTGCTGCCCAAGATGCGTTAAGGACATTACCTAAAGCGAGAGCGGCCAAAGGAATCCAATAGTGGACTGGAGGTTTATTAAAATAAGATTGTGGATCTACTTAGAAAAGGAATTGTATCTCCTGGTTGCCGGGGTGTGTTGCAGCGCAATTGTGCCCCAAAATCGGTCCTAAAACATACTCTCAAAAGAAGATTTTCTTAAAGGGGTATCCTGAGATTTTTGGAACAATCCCTACCGATGGGTATCTCTACTTGGCATCCACTTAACATGTATGGTCTGACATAAAATGGAAGCCAGAAATGTAGTGGGTATCAAGTCTAATCAGCATTTTTGAATGTACACTAGCAAGAAGAAGAGGACAGATAAAGTGAGTCGGACTCTAAGACATCCAACTATACAGGGTTTGTTTGTAGTCTGTTACCAAAGAGACATAAGTCTGGATAGGAACTGTAGAATCAAAACCTTAGGGCCCGTTTACACGGCACCGGACAAATACCGGTCGGTTTGTCCGACCGCTATTTGTCCGTTTTTTTCCGCCATCCACACGGCTGGGGGGGGGGGGTGGCTTTTCTTCGCAATTAGTGGAGAAAAGCCCTCCCCATTCCCATAGAGATGTTCATATTCCATCTGAAAACCAGATGGAAGAATGAGCATGTTCAATGTTTTTCGGGCAGCTGGCAGTTAGAAAAACCGCCAGGCGGAAGACCCGTGCAATGGGGACTGCTGCACGGGATTTCCATAGTGGCCCGGTGTGTTAGTTTGCGGCTGGTTTTTCAGATGGTTTGCAAACCATCTGAAAAACCAGCCGCAAACCCGTGCCATGGTGTCATGCCCTTACTGTATTTTTTAGATCATTTCTAACATTCAACCAAAAATTGCTTGGTAAGGTGCACATTGTCTTCAATAAGGATAATCCCACTTCGCAGTGTGGGCGTCCTCTTTCTTGATGGAACATTATGAAAACTAAGAATTGAAGCTGACTTAATATTAGAAATGTTACATGGTTTTTTTGTTCTTTTTTCTAAAATATTAACAAACAGAAACAAGTAAGAGCTTGAACCTAATGTTTGAAAGTCCAGCGCTTTAGCAAATCTACGATCATGCAACTTTGGCTGAAAAAATGTATTGAGTAAGAGATGGAAAGTAGATTGCCAAACAAATCATAGGATTCTGTGATTCTCTTGAAAATAGAAAAATTTATTTTAAACGAAATTCTCCTAAAGGAGCTTTAAAGCCACGTCCTCATTTAAGCCAGCCGCTTGATAGGATTCCGCCTCATTAATCTCAACCTCCTTGATGGTTTTCTCCGTTTCTGTGCAAAAGTTTATTCTTTTGCTCTACCATAAGGGTATGTTCTCACAGCTTGTTAACTCTGTGTTTACATATGTTTATAGCTGCATTTTTGGATCCGTGTTTCCAAACATAAATGGACCCAAACACGTGTCTTACAATGTGCGGTCTCATTTGCATTGCTTGCAATGTAAAACATGCATTGGAGATCTGATGGGTGATTGCCGATGCGGGTTTGAGTCTTTGTGATGCGTCTCTTGGATCCATTCAAAGAATTAATTGTCATTTCCTGATTGGAAAGATGCAGCAGACGCCCTATTTAAATGTGTTGCTAAATGGGCACGTGCATGTTGGTTGTGTTTAGGAAGCGATTTCTGCAGCGATTTTGGAGGGTTTTTTTGGTATCCAAAATGGATCCGACACACCGTGTGAATATACCCTGTTATTTTTGCACACCTTTTGTGTACTGTTATTACTTGGTCATATAAGTACTTGTAGTTTTTGCTATTATTGCATTAAAGGGGTTGTCTCACTACAAGGATTGCTGCTTTTTATGTTAAAGATCTTGCAAAAACAAGTCACTTTGCAATATATGTCCATTAATAGTGTCCTACCTATTCTTAGATATCTCCTCTTGTATGGGCTGCATCAGCTCCTCAGGTTGCTATAGCTACAGACCTGTTTGTTCTATCCTGATAGCTGCCAGCACTGGTTGCTATAGCTACAGACCTGTTTGATCTCTCCTGATAGGCTGCCAGCACTGGTTGCTATAGCTACAGACCTGTTCGATCTCTCCTGATAGGCCACCAGCACTGGTTGCTCTAGCTACAGACCTGGCTTCTACTGCAGCCTAGTGGAAGACAGTAAACAATGAAACCAAGACAACAGGACCGAGGTGAGATGAATCAATGCAGTGAGACAACCTCTTTAATTTCTCACTGACCTATCCTTTTGTCCCTTTTCTTAGTATCCTTGGCGTGAAAAAATTGACACTTCCATGTATTTGTACATATGAAGGCAATGTTCTTCTTAAACATCTTAAATATAAAATAGGTTGTTGGAAAAGCCTTTATTTTTTCTTTTTTTGGGTGGTGGTTCACCTTACAATTTTCTAAAAAGCCTAGATGTCTAGATGTGCAATTCTAAAATTAACCAGAGTAAATCCTAAGAATCTGAGAGTTTTAATCCAACAGGACAATTTAAAATTGCTCCAAGGATCTGCTTGTAGTCTGTGTTGTAAGTTCTGCCAATTGTTTGGCTCAAATGTCCCCAATGTTATGCTATATAGTTAAAGGACCACTCCATGTGATTTTTTTTTCCTACTTCATTAAAAATTGCTTTTAGATATACAGTAGTGTCAGTAATTTTGCTCAACTGCAGCCGAATACAGTATTTCTGACTGCTGCCACTGGCTCATGTGCCCTGCACTCTGAGCTACTGGAACGCACAGCACGGTTGTATGACCTGGAAGCAACTCTCTCTATGTATTCCTATTGCAAGTTCCAAGTCGGTTATATAGGAATACATAAAGAGACAGAATAAATGTCCACATCCGAAGCACGGTGTCTATCAGGTCATGTGAGTTAACAGACTGTTGCATCAGCCAGAAATCCTGTATGCAGCTGTAGGTAAGGTTACTAACACTGTAGTGTAACTAAAAGCAGTTTTTAATTAAGGGGGCAAAAAGTGGAGTGGTTAAGAGGATAAGTATATTATCAACCAAATGTGTTTCGAAAATACCCTCTTCTGTTGTTCATTTGGACCCAATGAACACTATGGGCATACGTCCGCTTTCTTTGGTTGTGTAATCATGGCCAATTTAGAGGATCTGAAAAGAAATGGTTAATTTATTATAGTTTGTATTTTATATTTCTAGTTTATAGTTTAAATGTAAATAGTTAATTGAGCCTTTAATATTCGTATTATACCAAATCAACACGCTTGGAGTTTAATTTCATGTGTAACTTTTGTAGATACAGGGTAAATATTTACATAGGCTGCTTGTACTCTCAAGGGACTTGAATGTCTTGGCATAGATACCTATTGTACACAAACAAAGTCTATGGAGGAGTGTTCTGGAGCACCAATGAGATCCAGCAAAGTAACCAGGAGCAGGGTGGAGAAGTGATAAAGAGAAGTCATTGGTGAGTTGGGCACATGCCCCTTTGTGTAACTACTTAACCCATTTCGAGATGTATTTACAGGCTGCTTAGACCTAAACGAAAGGCAAATTCTTTAGAGCTATATTTCTTTGCTTAGGTATGATAATGGATACATATTATTAAAGTAAACCTTCAGTTCCTGGTATACTAAAGGCCAACTTTTTTTTATTAGAGGTACATTTTAAGAGTAGATTATCTGGCTATTTAGGTACAGTATAAGGATCTTGGATATTAAAGGTCAATGTTATAACCAGATGATGTAGTGATATAGGTATAAGGGATATAGCTGCATACATGTGAAAGAGGGGGAAAGGCTTACTACCCCTTTTCAATGTGACAGTCTGTGAGGTCTTTCTGACGTAAGCAATTTAATCAAAAAGCAGATGCTGTAGCAGGGAGTGAATCAGTATGTGGCTGAAACCACATGGTAAGTAAAATAAACCTTCTACTAAGGAGAATAAAGTAGACTGATGGCATGGAGCAGTAACTAGAGAAAACCTTTACAAACAGCAAGTCTTTAGAAGCTGGGCAAATTCAATTAGTGTTGTTATATCATCTATGATTTCAAATTTCTCACTACTGATTACAAGAGGTATTTGGACATAAACAGAAATTATGATCCTGGCACTGTACAGGCAGTGTCCTGTTAATGTATTGTAACCCATAAAGTAAAGCTCATAAATTACTATAGTGTATGTGTGTAGACTGTTAGCCATCATGGGCAGGACCCTGTCTTTCTTGGTATCAGTTGAGATACAGTTTGTGATTCAGTTTTCAGCTGTTTCCAGACCCTCTTTGACTAATTTATTCCAGTCACATATTTTAGACCCAAATGTATTTGGGATGGAGTAACACATTTATTTGTCCCAAAAATGTATTCATTGTGCAACACTATTGTGTACCTGCTACTCCAACATGATTACAGCTTGCAGGAAGGAGGGGAAAGAGCGGCTCGCACTACTAATAAGAAAGTTATACATGTTTACCTTGCACTGATTACTTTTAATAAGTGAACCCCCTTATATTTCATGACTTGCATCCAACATTGTCAGTGTTTTTTTATCTCAATTTAACTTACTATTTATCATCCTCGTTTTTTGAAGTGATATAGCTACTGACAACTACTAAATATTCTGGACTATGATCATGTACTGTATTATTCTGTGTCAATCTATTATGACCAATCTTTTTTATCATGTAAGATGTAGAACTAGCCCCTGAAAATCAATTACAATAGAGTGCCAGATAATTCTGTTCCGTATGATGTACTACACGTGATATCATGCATGTATCATTTAATTGTTAAAATTCTCCATCAGTTATGCAATTAAGTCTATTATAATTAAGCAGCATGCAAGAAAGTGTTTTTTCATTTGTTCAATACATAAGTGAAAGTCATGTTCCCATTAAATACATTAATGGCATATTGATAGGATATGCCATTAATGTGTGATCGGTGTGGGCCCCACCTTCGGTATCCATGCCTATCTTAAGAATGGACCCCTGAAAGTATCCATTCAACTTGCAGAGGTGTTGAACAAATGTATTTGGAATTTCTATCTAAATCAATGGGACAGTTCTGACCACTTCCTTTTCCCCTCCTCATCCATTGGAAATGGAGACTCTCCTAGGCATGTTTTCAAGATGGCCATATTGATAGGATATGTCGTCATGTGATAGGTGCAGGCTGAACCGGTACTATAAGTAGGTGACCACCTAGGTGTCGCACTTGAATACAGGAAGGGGGCACAAGGAGGCATTGAGTGGGCTGAATTTTCCATTGGGGTAACTCTATGTGCCTTATTTGCCTAGGGCACCAGAAAAACTTGTTCCAGTCCTGGTTACAGGTCCCACCTGTGATTATATCGAACAATCCCCGGAAAGTCTCTGAATGGAGGAGATGACAGAAATGTCCATTGATTTCAATAGGATTTTCAAAATACATCTGTTCAACACCTCTGCATGTGGAATGGAGATTTTCCGGGACCCATTTTCAAGATAAGTGTAGGTCCCACCTATAGCACCTGTGCCTAACACACATTGATGGCATAGCATATAAATATGCCATTGTTGTGTTTGGTGGATAGCCCCTATAATTGTTGACCTTTCTCCATTAGGCCAAATGCATGGACAACATTTTCCCATGAACATTGATTTGTTTTAGCTTCTGTCTATACATGCATTATCTGTGTTGCTTTTATTATGCAGTAATTACCATTAATTTCTTATATATATACATGCCAACACATACTTTATCTACGTGTGTTGTAGTTTGTGAGTAAAGTTTATATTTCTCGCCAATAATTCATTGGGGGACACAGCACCTTGGGTATAGGCCCTTGCCTTCGGAGGCGGACACGAGGCGGATCAAACGTCTTAGACCTGCCCCAACGGCCTAGATCCCTCCTGCTGACGCCAGGCTGATCAGTTTTCAGCCTAGTGTCTGTAGGAGGCAGACGCTGCTCTGCAGCTCTGCAGAGTTTTTGTTATTTTCTTTCCTTTGCAGGTAGGTGATTGAGCACACGGCTCTCACCTGGAGGAAGGTGATTGAGCACACGGCTCTCAACTGTTGGAAGGTGATCGCCCCCCCTGGCTCTCACCTATCAGGGGGGCTGTAAAAGCGTAGTTGTCCCGTGACGCTGTCCCCCTGAGGGCGTCAGGAACCCAGTCAGTTCTTTAGCTGGCTGATCTTCCTCCCTGCCGCTCACCTGTCCCCACCTTCCGCCTCCGCGCACTTTTATGGATTCCGGTAACCTCACTTTTGGGTGTTTTGGTACCGAAGGCGTCCATTGCCACAGGATAGTCTTGTGGGCTAGCCCCGGTGCACTTTGTGCCCTTTGCGCTGCTCCGCTACCGTCCGCTGCGGGACCCAGCGCCTCCTGTCGGGGGAAGGTGGTCCCATAATGGGCCAGGTCCCTCGCTCACTAGTAGTGGCCACCCTGTACAGAGTACCCCAGGTTACGGTTTTGGCCATAGGGCACATGCCGTCGCTGCTCGCTGCCCAGCCTCACACCTCCTTTACACCCAGGCCTTCTGTCGCAGGGCCCTCCTCTCCAACCCATGGTACCGCAGTTGCAGTTCCACGGCAGGGCTGTTGAGACTGCAACCCTAGATCAGCTGGGTCTGTTGCCCAGAAACCTTCACCCTTTGGTAGGCTCTCCTCCAAGGGTGCCGTTTTTTTCTGCAGTTAGGCCGGGAGCTCGGACTCTCCCTCTCCCACTTGAAAGGGCAGAGTTCTGTTCGCCTGATTCTGTGTAGCGCAAGCTGGCCCCCACTCATAGGTTAAGGTTTCTATTGCAGGGGGTCAGGCGTTTGGTCCCTCTGTTTCGTAGGCCTATCTTATTGCGGGATACAATGTTTGTTTGGGAAATCGGACAGTCTGCACCTTTCGGGCCTCCACGGGAAGTCTCCCTGTGTTTACTTTTATGGAAGGTGGCCTTCTGGGTGGCCATCACTTCTAGCCACCAATTGTCTGTACGGCAGCTCGATCTGCAGGCCCCTGTTCTGGGGTCTGCGGAAAGACAAGGTTACTCTGTGTCTTGTTCCGTCATGTCTCCCTAGGATGGTTTCTTCATTTCATATCGATGAAGACATAGTTCTGCTCTCTTTTGCCCCACGTCCTCTCATCTTTGAGGACGATTGTTACGTTGGGTAGGCATGGTCAGGGCCGTTCGGTTCTACCTATCTGTTTGAATCCTTTAGGTGCGTGCAGCCCTCTTGGTCATTCCAGAAGGTCCTTGCAGGGGCTTGGCGTCCTCTGGCTGCTGTTTCCAGCCGGATCTGGTCCATAGTTACACAGGTCACTGCTCGCTCCTCACGAGCAGTTGGGGGCCGCCTGGTTGGTTCGGCTTCAACCCTTGGCTTTTGCAGATTTGCAAAGCTGTCACCTGGGCTTTGGCCCATACTCTAAGTTCTACCCAACTTTGGCCTTGGCTGCTGCAGCTCTCGGCCGTAAGGTACTTCAGCTAGCAGTGGGCTGATGCTTGTCACTGCTGATGAAGTTTTCTATTCGCCAACCCTCTGGGACTGCTTTCGGACATCCCATGGTGCTGTGTCCCCAAATGAATTATTGGCGAGAAAATGGGATTTTTGTACTTACCGTAAAATCCTTTTCTCGTCCAATTCATTGGGGGACACAGGTCCCGCCCTCGATTTTTTTCGCCATGGAATTAAGGTTCTCTTTTGTTCCTCCTCTTGGCCACGGCTTTTGTACCAACTGATCAGCCTGGCGTCAGCAGGAGGGATATAGGCCGTCGGGGCGGGTCTAAGACGTTTGATCCGCCTAGTGTCCGCCTCCGAAGGCAAGGGCCTATACCCAAGGTGCTGTCCCCCCCAATGAATTGGACAAGAAAAGGATTTTACGGTAAGTACAAAAATCCCATTTTTGTGGACTGAAATTCCTGATTGTCCCAACTATAATGGAAACATCTTAAGGAATGTGTAGTTTAATGAATGTCTTTGGATTTAGAATCTTACTTTTTTATCTTTGTAGAGATAGTTGTCCGTATGAAGTGAACATTGATGCGTTGCCTCCATGAAGTCCAAAGTTCTGACTGCCATTTGCATGTTAATGGGGTTTTCTCACTATGATTCGCTTTCAACGTGTATTGAAAGGTAATCGAAGACTTTTATTAAATACATTGCTCTCTTGGTAATACCTGGTCAGGAGATAAGCAATTTTATCTGCTCTGAGTGTATCCAAGTGTCTCTAGGTTACAATCCATATCACACTTCCTGATTAGACCGGGAGTGAGGAGTGATGTCACCATTGTAGCAGTAGAGATTCTTTCTCTAACCAAATTAGCTTGATTAAGTTATGATAAGCACTTGTTTTGACTACTTGGATCTCTGTTACTTTGTTTACACTCAGCTAGTTTTAGAAGTGCTAAATAGCCTACTCCATTCTAAAGTACCAACCACTGCTTGACCAGGAAGTGTGAATCGGAAGCTGCCTGTGGCTTTGTGAGCCAACCCCTTATAAACGGAATTCTAGAACGTTCTCTGTCACTAAGTTTGATCAGAAACTAGCAAATGTAACAGCACCACTTAGAGGATATTGCAGACATTAATCATCTAGTGCCGGGGTTCCCAACTTCAGTCCTCAAGGCTCACCAACAGGTCATGTTTTATGGCTTTCCTTTTTAGTCAGTGAATTCTGTGAGAGATCCTGAAAACATGACCTCTTGGTGGGGCGTGAGGACTGGAGCTGGTGAACACTTATCTAGTGCATTTGCTGTTAACTGCAACCAGCTGTCTACTGGACTTAAATCAAGGAACTGTAACCACAGAGTATATCTTGCCTTATTAAAGTGAACTGTAAACTTCCATCTTTTGTGCGAATGTTGTTCAACTATTAATGCCTGGTTTTTTGTTTAGGTTTTTTTTTTTTTAAAAGGATAGCCATCTTCTTTGACGACCACCTTCAATATTGGCAATGGAAATATCTACAGGAGGTAGACAAAGAAGGTAATCCCTTTGAAACGTTGCAGCTGTGTCCCGGATCTGGTGCCTGCGTCTTCCGGCTATCCCATAGAGGATGCATGCATACTACAAGGAGGTCAAGGACTGACTCATGAGAATTTAAGTGTACCTTTGCCATTTTTTTATCACTTTTAAAGTTGCTTCTATTGTTGATATTAGGACTTTATACATTGTTTGGATTAATTAATAAATATTTGGAATAATTTTGGTCTACATGGATATTATAATGAATATCTACAGGAGGGCCATACCAATATTATAATTGGCCTCAAAGTGCTATGGCAGTTAAAAGGCCTACAATTTTTGATAATAGCTAGACCTTCCTACAAAATTAGCTCCAAATTTCCAATCTTGGATGGTGGGTAGGGTGTCTGGGTAAGACAGTCGGAGCTGTGACATTGACTGAGTTGCTGAATAGAGCAGTGTGTAGGTGCACAACAGAGCTCTGAATCCAAGACGGTGGTTGCTCCTATGCTGGCACCACTGTGTGCATCCTCTGGGTAAAGTAGTGAGCTGGTCCTTCCAGGTATGGATTGTGTCCATCTAAGCTTGCTGTATCCAAGCTCTTACGGGTCACATAAAATGCCATGTTTTCCCATGCGCCTTGAGTTGGACATGTGATCTACAGCAATAGAGAGAACAAGCTTTGCATGAATCACTTACTTGTTCCCCTTCTCATACCCACTCATTACCTCCCACCGGTCAAGCCAATATCGCTCTGCTCTACACTGATGAGGGGCAAAACCCCGAAACGCGTTTGTAGATGAGCAATATTGGCTTGACAATTATTCCCTTTTGCTTCTCAAAGATTCAGTGAATCAGAAGTAAATTAAGGATTTTTTACAACCTATAGAGGGCGCAGTGAGCTTTCCAGCTCCTTTCCCATAATGCCTTGTGATATGCAGATGCTTAGTAGTGGGCTAAAAGGCAATCAAAACACTACACACCTTAACTGGTGCTCTCCATAAGGAGAGATGTTTCCCTTACTTGTTTGATGTGATTCTTGCAAACTCTTCTATGTTTTATCTCCCAATTTCTGCAAATTCTTCTATTTTCTACGTCAAAACAAACACAACGATCTTTCACCTACTGATGTGCACCAGGATAAAAAGCAGAAACGTGGCCTTCACCTGTTATTTGCAAGACATTTTTCCAGTTTAGGTTCAGAACTTTGCTCAACTACGATGCAAGTATTGATTTTGTTTTTCTTTACAGTATGGAAAAAGTTATACTATAGTAAAATAGCCAAAAACTAGGAAACTTAGTACAATCAATAAACGGTGCATAAATTCAATGACATTTTCTAGTTATTGAAATGCAATGATAATGGTGGTGATCACCCTCTTCCTCTGCACAACTAAATTAATCCTGTACAGTACGAAGTATCTTTGTATCGAAGGATCTTTGTATCGAAGGATCTTTGTATCGAAGGATCTTTGTATCGAAGGATCCTTGTATCGAAGGATCTTTGTATCGAAGGATCTTTGTATTTAAGTATTGATGGAGTTTTGGGCAAAATTTTCACGCTACAATTCTGAATGCTTTATCTTGAGAGCTGTAGGTATGGTGGGCTCATACCTGCACTGTGTATGGTTTGGATCTTCCACTGGGTTATTTTTTCTGGGAAATAAGTAATGATTTTGGGCACTCAATTGGAAACCTGTTTGCAACTGTAATATTTTGCCTAATGTGATCATCACAGAATTTATATAGAATTTAGGGTGCAATATTTATGTATATCCTGCCCAGTCTATATAATGGTTGTACATAATTGGCATATTTTTTTATTCCGGCAAAAATGTTGTCGTTCCCTCCAGTTAGAAAGTTGAAGAGGTGATATCACCATAGACCAAAAGCCTGAGAGGATGTGGACCTGCACCTATCTAAGAAAATGGTCCTAGAAATCCAATAAACACAGAATGGAGATAAGTGCATATCATGACCATATCTACAGTCTGCTCCTTATCTCCATTCTGTGTTTATTGGATTTCTGATTACAACCGAACACAGCGCTCCCCTGTACTGGGAACTCCCATAGAACAGAATGGAGAACACAGCGCTCCCCTGTACTGGGCACACAAACAGAACCGAGTGGAGAATACAGCGCTCCCCTGTACTGGGAACTCACATAGAGGAGAATGGAGAACACAGCGCTTCCCTGTACTGGGAACTGCCATAGAGGAGAATGGAGAACACAGCGCTCCCCTGTACTAGGAACTCCTATGGAACAGAATGGGAACACAGCGCTCCTCTGTACTGGGAACTCCTTTAGAACAGAAAGGAGAACACAGTGCTCCCCTGTACTGGGAACTCCTATAGAATAGAAAGGAGAACACAATGTTCCTCTGTACTGGGGATTCCTGTAGAAAAGAATGGAGAACACAGCGCTCTCCTGTACTGGGAACTCCCATAGAATAGAATGGAAAGAACACAGTGTTCCCCCGTACTGGGAATTCCCATAGAACTGAATGGAGAGAACACAGTGGTCCCCTGAACTGGGAATTCCCATAGAATAGAATGGAGAGAACACAGTGTTCCCCTGTACTGGGAATTCCCATAGAACAGAATTGTTAGAACACAGTGCTCCCCTGTACTGGGAATTCCTATAGAATAGAATGGAGAGAACACAGTCCTGCCCTGTACTGGGAACTCCCATAGAACAGAATGGAGAGAACACAGTGCTCCCCTGTACTGGGAATTCCCATAGAACAGAATGGAGAGAACACAGTGCTCCCCTGTACTGGGAACGCCCGTAGAATAGAGTGGAGAGAACACAGTCCTTCCCTGTACTGGGAACTCCCATAGAACAGAATGGAGAGAACACAGTGCTCCCCTGTACTGGGAAATCTCATAGAACAGAATTGAGAACACAGCGCTCCCTTGTACTGGGAATTCCCATAGAACAGAATGGAGAGAACACAGTGCTCCCCTGTACTGGGAACTCCCATAGAATAGAATGGAGAGAACACAGTCCTTCCCTGTACTGGGAACTCCCATAGAACAGAATGGAGAACACAGCGCTCCTCTGTACTGGGAATTCCCATAGAACAGAATTGAGAACACAGCGCTCCCTTGTACTGGGAACTCCCATAGAATAGAATGGAGAACTCAGCGCTCCTCTGTACTGGGAACTCCCATAGAACAGAATGAAGAACACAATGCTCCCCTGTACTGGGAACTCCCATAGAACAGAATGGAGAACACAGTGCTCCTCTGTACTGGGAACTCCCATAGAACCGAATGGAGAACACAGAGCTCCCCTGTACTGGGAACCAGGGGTGTTGCTAGAAAAACCTTTCTATGTAGATGCTCAGGAGAAATATAAGTGATTACACTGCAGTTACAATTAGTGACTTACAGGAGACGTCTCTGAAGAGTTGTTCTATTTCCCTTCTTCTCCATCTGTCCCAGACGCCATGACGTCTTCTACCGTCCACAACTCTTCACTGAAAAATTTACAAAATAAACATCTTAGACTCCTCATTTTATCAGCATTTCTCTACAATTTCCTATCTCTATACAAAATCCCCATCTATAGTGCTCCAAATGGTAATAATTACCCCCTTGTAGGTAAATATTTGCCCTCTATAGCCAGGTAGTAGCCCCCTTTAGCCAAGTAGTTGCCCCTTCTAGCCAGGTTGCTGCCCCCTCTAGCCAGGTTATTAGCCCCTCTAGCCAGGTTACTGCCCTCTGTAGCTAGGTTATTAGCCCCCTTAGCAAGGTAATATGCCCCCCTTAGCCAGCTAATATGCCCCCCTTAGCCAGGTAATATGCCCCCTTAGCCAGGTAATATTCCCCCCCTTAGCCAGGTAATATTCCCCCCTTAGCCAGGTAATATTCCCCCCTTAGCCAGGTAATATGCCCCCCTTAGCCAGTAATATGCCCCCCTTAGCCAGTGATATGCCCCCCGTAGCCAGTGATTTTGCCCCCTCTGTAGCCAGTGATATGCCCCCCTGTAGCCAGTGATATGCCCCCTGTAGCCCGTGATATGCCCCCCTGTAGCCCGTGATATGCCCCCCTGTAGCCAGTGATATGCCCCCTGTAGCCAGTGATATGCCCCCTGTAGCCAGTGATATGCCCCCCTGTAGCCAGTGATATGCCCCCTGTAGCCAGTGGCCAGTGATATCCCCCCTGTAGCCAGTGATATGCCCCCCTGTAGCCCGTGATATGCCCCCCGTAGCCAGTGATATACCCCCTGTAGCCAGTAGATACCCCTGTAGCCAATAGATACCCCTGTAGCCAGTAGATACCCCTGTAGCCAGTAGATACCCCTGTAGCCAGAGGATGCCCCCTGTAGCCAGTAGATGCCCCTGTAGCCCGTAGATGCCCCACTTGTAGCCCGTGGATGCCCCCCTGTAGCCAGTGGATGCCCCCCTGTAGCCAGTAGATGCCCCCCTGTAGCCAGTAGATGCCCCCTGTAGCCAGTAGATGCCCCCATAGCCAGTAGATGCCCCTGTAGCCAGTAGATGCCCCCTAGCCATTAATATGCCCCCTGTAGCCAGTAGATGTCCCCATAGCCATTAATATGCCCCCCCCGCCAGTAATATTTCCCCCCTGTAGCCAGTAGATGCCCCTGTAGCCATTAATATGGCCCCTGTAGCCAGTAGATGCCCCCCGTGTAGCCCGTAGATGTCCCCCATATCCATTAATATGCTCCCCTGTAGCCAGTAGATGCCCCATAGCCATTAATATGCCTCCCTGTAGCCAGCAGATGCCTCCCATAGCCATTAAAAAATGCCCCCTGTAGCCAGTAGATGCCCCCCATAGCCATTAATATGCCCCCAGCCAGTAGATGCCCCCTGTAGCCAGTAGATGCCCCCTGTAGCCAGTAGATGCCCCCATAGCCATTAATATGCCCCCCAGCCAGTAATTTGCCCCCCCGCCAGTAATATGCCCTCCCTGTAGCCAGTAGATGCCCCCTGTATCCAGTGATATGTCCCCCATAGCTAATAAAAAAAACAAAAAAAAAACAACTCACCTCAGCACGGTCCGCGCGTCCTGGTCCTGCAGCTTGAGAGCGGTGTAAGCAGTGTGATGTCATCACGCTACTTACGCCGTTTCGCGGGGCCTCAGAGGATCCCAGCGTCGCAGGGGGGTGATGAAAGCGACGCGTCACTCCCCCTGCGACGCTGAAGTGTATGTACAGCGCTTACCAAGCGCCGTACATACAGGAGAGAGACAGGACAGGAACGATCTGCCCTCCCTCCTCCCCGACTCTGACTGCGCGGCCGCTGTGAAACGGCCGCACAGTCAGAGAGATCGGCGGGCGCCGCCCGCACTATGGAGTGCTCCAGGCCCACGAGACTCGGGGCACAGGCAGATTCATTTGGGGCTCGTGCCCCGAAGGAATCTGCCTAGTGCCGCCCCTGCTGGGAACTCCCATGGAACAGAATGGAGAACACAGTGCTCCCCTGTACTGGGAACTCCCATAGAGGAGAATGAAGAAAACAGTGCTCGCCTGTACTGGGAACTTCCATAGAACAGAATGGAGAACACAATGCTCCCCTGAACTGGGAACTCCCATAGAACAGAATGGAGAACACAGTGCTCCCCTGTACGGGGAACTCCCATAAAACCCGAATGAAGAACACAGCGCTCCCCTGTACGGGGAACCCCATAGAAAAAGAATGGGGGAACACAGTGCTCCCCTGTACTGGGAACTTCCATAGAACAGAATGGAGAACACAGCGCTCCCCTGTACTGGGAACTCCCATAGAACAGAAAGGAGAAAGGAGTTTGCAAACAGACATCATGTTCTCTTCCGCCCGAGTTTAAAGTACAGAGCACCTGTGACCTCTTGTGGTGTGCGCCTGCTCTCCCAGAAATAACCATCCTGGAGCCTCTTCTCTTATATCTTTGTGTTGTGTGGTTCTTCTGTTACTTCTACAGAGGAAAGCGATTAGGATTTTGGCTCTTCCTTCTGGCATTAATCTCCTCTGTCGTCAGCCAAATGTGGAGGGTTTGCATATAAGCAAAAAAACAAATATTAATTTCTCGCTACAAAGCTATCTGTGATTAGGGGGGCAGTAAAAAGAAACCCTTGAGCAATTGGTTTGTATTACCTAAATCATTTAGTATAGCATCTATTAGCACGTCCTGAAGAGGACCAACAACCCAGTGGACACCCATCTAGCAGGACTGTATTTGTGGTCCGAAAGCCCAATTTGTTAGTTAATTTGTCATGTACCAGGTGGTAAATTCCAAAGTGTTTTATTTTGATATGTGTAGGTAGAAGAATAATAAAGGGGGGTCAGGTTTGGAAGAAGTGTTGTGCCCGTTGTTCCTTCTGTATTGCCGTTCCACCCAGCCCATGCCAAAGATGTGAGACAAATTTTCCCAAAACAATTTCAGAGTTGGTCAGCTGGGTTGGATCCCAGTTGGATGATTTCGGAGCAGCACCAACTTGTTTTATTTCAGAGCTTGGCTCTTATATGCGACTTGCGCCTTTTTAACTCCTTAACGACCGCCCACCGACTTTTGGCGTCAGCTGGTGCCACTCCTTCGTCTACAGCGACGTCTTTTGGCGTCGTTGCAGACTTTGGGGTTTGCGGCGGCCGGTGCTGCACTACGCTGGGATCGGGGCTGTACTACACTGCCCTGATTCCAGAGCATGTCCGGCGAGCATCGGGGAGCGGGGGAAACCTCCGCAACCCGATGCTTTAACCTTTCATAGCGGCGGTGCGTTACCGCACAGCAAGCAAAGGGTTCCCCTGCTCTGTTGGGTGATCGGAACACCTGGTGACCTGACAGAGCCCGGAGAACGGCTGCACAGTCAGCCCTGGGGACCTAGAGTAGCCCCAGAGCTGTCTGTGTATGAAGCCAGTGACCAGGGCAGACTTTGTGCTGTCCCGATCACTGCCTGTGTCAGACTGACACAGATTATAATGTCGTAGCATATATGAATATGCTAATACATTACTAAGTGTAAACCAAAACAAAAAAAAATGTAAAACAGTTCTCCCTTCATGGGCTTTCAAAAAAAAGTAAATAAAAAAGCAAAAAATCAAACAAAAAGATGAAAAAAATCAATAAAATAAAAAAAAATATTTAATCAAAAATAATTGTGCATAAATTACACACACCAAAAAACCTACACATATTAGGTATCCATGTGACTGTAATAACCTGTAGAATTAATCTAACAAGATATTACGTGTGAAATATGAACGTTGTAAAAAAAAAAAGTAAAAACCTTTTTTTTTTTTTAATTCTGCAATTATTTATAAGTGAATTTAAATTATTCCCCCATAAAGTACAACTCGTCCCGAATAAATCGAAGCCTCAATCCAACTGCTTCATTGAAAGAATAAAAAAGTTACAACTGTTGAAACGCAAGGAGGCAAAAACTAAAAAAAATGTTCTGGTCATTAACTGCTTTTTCGGCCTGGGAGTTAAGGGGTTAATAGACAGTTGCTAATGTTTGCCACTCGGCTCACTTTGGGCTTTTGAAGGAACCGGCTTACGTTTTTTCGGTGACCTACAGATGATAGGATTTAGCAGAATGAGAGCAAGCACAGGCTGTGTGGATATTTAGTTAGTGTTACTGTGGAGCCTTGGCCAATTGGTGGTGCCAGTGTGGGCTGAGGATCTGTGAGGATTTCCCTACAGCTTGGGAGCAGAGTTTGGAGATGATACACAACTTTGACGTCTGCTACCACTCCTGTCGGTAACGAAGGGTTTCATAGTTTCATAGTTTGTAAGGCTAAAAAAAGACAAGTCGTCCATCTAGTTCAGTCTGTTTGTAATGTGACCCCGAGGAAGGCAAAAACCCCCAATAGGTAGAAGCCATTGCCCTCTTTTTTTTGGAAAAAATTTTCCTTCCCGACCCCAATTGGCAATAAAAAACCCCTGGATCAATGACCCCTCCCTGAATCCTATCACTGAAACTGTTATATTTTTACCCCCCAGAAATGCACTAAACCATTTTTAAAACTTGTTATTGAATTACCATGACGCCCCTCTGGCAGAAAATTCCATAGCTCACTGCCTTACAGTAAAGAATCCCTTTCTTGTTTATGTAAAACTTTTTCTAAACTGATGCAAAACTCCCAGCCCTGAGAGGGGCAGCAAAACGCAAAATTTTTACATATAGGGGCGTATACATTAGATTGAATAGGACTCCCTTTGCCGGGATGTGTGGTGTTAATTTTGGGCCAAACCAGGACCTAATATGAACAGTTTATAATCACCCTGATGTGGGGGGTTTACCTGTGCTGACATCAGAGTCCTCTTTTCCAATGCTCCCCCACCCGTGTTACCCTGAAGAGAATAAAGAACTGATTTTTTCAGTCCTGACTGCTTTTTCATTATTATGAGGGGCCCTGCGTGATTTTCTGGGGAAAAGCGCCTTTACAGTATAGTGTGGTCTACATCCCCCTGCGTCTTACAGTATTGAGGGTGCATGGAGTGATTGGGGGTCTAACACCTTCACAGTACTTTCGGGGTTTCTTCCCCGTACTGCTTTACATGTATTGAGAGGGGCAGGAGTGATTGGGCGATCTATAACCTTCTACATACAGTGTGGTATACGTGTCCCGTTTTTCTACATGTTTAATGAGGTGCAGCAGTGATTGGTGGGCTATAGCTCCTCTCTACATACGTGCGGTCCCACTGTTTTTGTACTGCTCTTACATTAAGTGAGGTAAATCAGAGCTTGGTGGTTATAGCGCTTTCACAGTCGTGCGGTAATCATGTCCTGCAGCTCTTAATTTTAGGGGGTTTATGCAGTGAGTTGGGCATAGCTCCTCTCTACGTACAGTGCGGTATTTGCCTGTACGCTCTTACATTATTAGTGAGGGGCAGCGTATTGGGGTCTATGGGGATTTTTACGTACAGTGCGGTACTAATGTCCTGTACGCTCTTACAGTATTAGTAGGTCTGCATGATGGCATCTAGTAGAGCCTCTCTACAGTACGTGCGGTAAATAATGTCCTGTACATTTTTCATGTATTAGTGAGGGTATGCGTGATTGGGGGGCTATAGGCCCCCCTCAATACAATGCAGTACACTGTCCTGTCGCTTTTTATGTATTAGTGAGGTGAAAGAGTGATTTGGGGTTATAGTCCTCTCTACAGTACAGTGCATACTCCCCTGTCCTAATGCTTTACATGTATTTGTGAGGGGCATCAGGATTGGCGTCTAGTAGCTCCCCACAGTACAAAGTGGACTACATGTCCTTAATGCTCTTACATGTATTAGTGAGGTGCATGCAGGATTTGGGGGGCTATAGCTCTCTCTTTCAGTCAGGTGGTACTACTGCCCGTACGTCTTACATGTATTAGTGGGGCATGCATGACTGATGGCTTATAGCGCCTCCCC
>JAODAL010035093.1:0-43370 GCA_025379985.1 Phyllomedusa bahiana | reverse complement strand
GCCTATGTTATTAAGGGGCAGTGTGGTTTGGATGTGTTGGATGCAGCGGATCGCTCCCTATAGTTTATTATAGGGGCAGCTGTGTGTTTGGATGTGTTGGATGCAGCAGGATCGCTCCCTATAGTTTATTATAGAGGCAGCTGAGTGTTTGGATGTGTTGGATGCAGCAGGATCGCTCCCTATAGTTTATTATAGGGCTCCTGCTGCATCTTTCAGACCAAGAATTGACAGGACAATTCTTAGAACGGATCCGAAGATCGCATCAGAAAGATGTAATGAGACGCATCAGCAGTGATCACTCGTCTGGACCCCGATACATGTTTTACATTGGGAGCAGTGTAAATCACATTGCACATTATTAGATGCGTGTTTGGGTCAATCTAGATCAACCCAAACACGCATCCAGAAGTGTATGTACACCGGACCCAGCAGGCTGCGTGAACATCGCCTTACTGACCTCAATAGATACTACTCCTTGTCGCTCATACAACCCATATTTTCTCTGTCAGTTTTCAAGAGTAAAAAATACTTAAATAAATAGGAAGCAGATCCCGCGTCCTCCGTTGCCTGAAACGCGTCGGCGTCTCGTGTTCGCTTGTACTTGACGTTTTGACGTTGAAATAACCTTCTAGCCTTTTTATGGCGGACGCTGGATTGGTTTCCTGTTTTCCTCTCTTTATCCTGGGTGCACCCCCGAGCCTCCCCCGAGCTGGCGAGCGGGCTATCCTCTATATAGCCAGTTGGTTCTTCTGTTCGGGGCTATCGTTGTGGCTGATGGGTGTTCATAAACTGGTATCGCTGCCCTGTGTCCCTTTAGTTGCACGTTTTGCCTCCGTCTGGGGCAGGACTAGATTTTGGGGCTGAGAAGGACTTGGGGAATCAGACTGTGACCCCAGCGCGGTGGTGTTGGGTGGGTTGGTTTGGATGCTCTCCGTCCTCGCCGCCTGCTGACTGCCGCTGCGCTCCCCTAATTACAATGATTCTCCTCAGGATTGGTGTCACTTCTGCCTTTATCAACTTTAACATCTAATCAGAGGGAATCGGTGGCTGCTCGGGGGCCCAGCTCCGTGGCTTTGATGCACCTGCTCCTGTACTTCTGACGGAGTCGCCGCTTCTAAAGCAAAAAAATAAGAAAACAAACCCTAATTCATTAAAATAATTCCTTGTCGGCGCAGAACGATCTTTGATTCCAGTTGTTTTGAGACTTGAAGTTTCTGTCTCGGAAAATTTCTTGTTGACTTGTTTTCTTGTTTTTCTCCTTCTTGTTTTATAAACTGGTCGACCAAAATAATAAAACCCCCTGCTTGGTTTTGTGTAGGCCACCAAAAACCGCTGGCCCTCAGAGGCGTGGACTGCACACCAAGACAGTTGCATCAGATACTTAAAGGGGCACGCTCACCACATTGGTTGGCTTTATACATGTAGGAGGAGGTAAATGAAGACTATTACCAAATACATTGCTGTTCTCATTTTGCTTCCATTCAGAGTGAGAGCAGTTCTTGTCTCCTGCTTGTTTACACATGATTCCCCAGGTTACAACCAGCAAACTCTGCTCTAGCTGTGGTCAGGATAGTGTGGTCACTTCCTGCTGTGTCTTATCAGCTGCAGAGGGGCTTTTTGTCTTTCTTTCTGACAAACTTCAAACTTCCCCTTTAAAGCTCTGTAGCATTCTGCCCTTCTGTTTAGACTCCTCCATCACCAATATCCCTCTAACAGGCTCAACTAGGAATATCAGAGCTGAAATGTCATTCACTGCTGTAGAACCGCCCACAGCCTAAACAGGAAGTGGGAGCCTGAAGCTGTAGAACCACCCACAGCCTGAACAGGAAGTGAGAGCCTGAAGCTGTAGAACCACCCACAGCCTGAACAGGAAGTGAGAGCCTGAAACGGCCAGCTGAGAAAATCCCTTTAACCAGTTGGTGACTGGGCCATTTACCCCTGCACCTTCCTGACTAGACTTCTTTTCATTAGTGCACGTGGGTTTGAGCTCTATTACGCTTTTTCGCCCTTTGTCAGTTTGCTAATTTCTTTGCTAATTTTTTTTTTTTATAATACAGGGAAAAGGGAGTGATATCAACATCCTGGCCACTGCTAGAGCAGAGAAAGGGGGTCGATAACCTAGGGAAGCTTGTGTACAGAAGCAGGAGATAAGAACTGCTCGAACTCTGAAAGCAAGCAAAATCACAACAGCAATGTATTTGGTCATATTCTTTATTAGCCGTTGCCTGCATGTTTAAAGTCAGTCAGTTTGGTGAGAGCGCCCCTTTAACGTTGGGTTACTTTTTTTGTTTTGTTTTGTAAGGGTTCATTCCGGTCCTTAAGTGCTCTTACTGCTTTGCCCCCCACGATCTAAAATCACATTCATATTGGCGTTGAAGTGACGTCAGAGCAAGAGCACCCAGGGACCGGAAGGGCCACAGAGACGAACGGTAAAACTAAGGGACAGAGTGAAACAACTTGGGCTCAAGCTTTCCAAAATCTTAAGTTCTTCCCAAGTTTGGTTGAACCAAGCAGAGAAATCTTCCAACAACACTAATTGCCAGGTTCTTCCACAGGTTATAGCTGATCACTGGGGTCTTGGCAGGAAGACAACTTAGAATTGACTTATCTTTGTGGCACCCGTCTGACAAAAAGGAGCTTTGAGCCTTGTGACCTCAGCTCTAATCTAGGGGAGGTGGGTGGATAATGTAGAGCTGAGGGGTCATTTTCTGGGTGAATGTACCTCGCACTTGCTCAGATGAACACGATTTCATCGGATTTTCTGTTTGCTTCATAGTCTCTCCCTGGAATTACAGATCGAATGGAATTCACGGCTCATCTCCGGTCGCCATTGGACCTGAAAATACAGACATTTCCGGAACAAATGAAGGTCAGACTCCCTCTCTGTGATTAAATAATAAAAGCCGATCATCTGCATTCGAATAGCAA
Organism: Phyllomedusa bahiana; assembly: GCA_025379985.1. Lineage (NCBI taxonomy): Eukaryota > Metazoa > Chordata > Amphibia > Anura > Hylidae > Phyllomedusa > Phyllomedusa bahiana. The sequence continues at coordinate 40,442 of JAODAL010035093.1, read as the reverse complement.
ATTCTTTACATTATTGAAAGATGACATTTCTTTTATATGCAAAATGCATGAATGTTCTTTATCCGCATTCAGCAGAGCGATACCTTTACATATTTATAGCTGAGAGACTCGTCGCGATCACATCGATACCAGGATTTATTAGCTTCGGTTGTAAAACTGGTTAACAGGTCACATAAGATCCCCAAGTGGAACTGGAAATTGCTCTTGGGGGCTCTGGTTTACATTGAGGAGATCCAGCTGCTTTATGGGAAAATAATATGCAGATTAGCTCTCTTCCAGCAAGAGAGAATATGTGTCTCTGGTGCCACCTATAGGATGTTGGTGGTATTGTAGTGGAACCACATTCATTTCATTGGAGCTGAGGTGCAGGACCACTTGTCATATGGGCATCTCCTCTGTGCCCTGTGCCCGCTCCATCACTAGCAGAAGGGCCAGTCGGCCGAGTTCTGAAACAGAGTTTGAAATATGGACGTAAAACCAGTAGATTTTATATTCAGGAAAAGAGAGCCTCTTACAGCTAATACTTCGAGCTGAGCTTAGGGCGGTCAGAGCTGTGCCCCCTCCTGAAATGCAGTGTGATCGCTGTAGCCGATCTTCCTCGGCTGGAGACGGGAAACGAACAGAAGAGATGCTGCAGAGCGAGCGCTGGAGACAGATAGAAAACAGAAGAACAGAGGAGAAGCTGCAGAGCGAGCGCTGGAGACAGAAAGAAAACAGAAGAACAGAGGAGAAGCTGCAGAGCGAGCGCTGGAGACAGGAAGAAAACAGAAGAACAGAGGAGAAGCTGCAGAGCGAGCGCTGGAGACAGAAGAAAACAGAAGAACAGAGGAGAAGCTGCAGAGCGAGCGCTGGAGACAGAAAGAAAACAGAAGAACAGAGGAGAAGCTGCAGAGCGAGCGCTGGAGACAGGAAGAAAACAGAAGAACAGAGGAGAAGCTGCAGAGCGAGCGCTGGAGACAGGAAGAAAACAGAAGAACAGAGGAGAAGCTGCAGAGCGAGCGCTGGAGACGGGAAGAAAACAGAAGAACAGAGGAGAAGCTGCAGAGCGAGCGCTGGAGACAGGAAGAAAACTGAGAAACAGAGGAGAAGCTGCAGAGCGAGCGCTGGAGACAGAAAACCGAAGAACAGAGGAGAAGCTGCAGAGCGAGCGCTTTAGACAGGAAGAAAACGGAAGAACCGACGAGACGCTGCAGAGCGAGCGCTGGAGACCGGAAGAACAGAAGAACAGAGGAGAAGCTGCAGAGCGAGCGTTGGAGACAGAAAGAAAACAGAAGAACAGAGGAGATGCTGCAGACAGGAAGAAAACGGAAGAACAGAAGAGACGCTGCAGAGCGAGCGCTGGAGACAGGAAGAACAGAAGAGACGCTGCAGAGCAAGTGCTGGAGACAGGAAGAAAACAGAAGAACAGAGGAGAAGTTGCAGAGCGAGCGCTGGAGACAGGAAAAAAACGACGAACAGAGGAGACGCTGCAGAGCGAGCGCCGGAGACAGGAAGAAAACAGAAGAACAGAAGAGACGCTGCATAGCGAGCGCTGGAGACAGGAAGAAAACGACGCACAGAGGAGACTCTGCAGAGCGAGCGCTGGAGACAGGAAGAAAACAGAAGAACAGAAGAGACGCTGCAGAGCGAGCGCTGGAGACAGGAAAAAACCGACGAACAGAGGAGACGCTGCAGAGCGAGCGCTGGAGACAGGAAGAAAACAGAAGAGACGCTGCAAAGCGAGCGCCGGGGACAGGAAGAAAACAGAAGAACAGGGGAGAAGCTGCAGAGCGAGTGCTGGAGACAGGAATAATACGCCGAACAGAGGAGACGCTGCAGAGCGAGCGCCGGAGACAGGAAGAAAACAGAAGAACAGAAGAGACGCTGCAAAGCGAGTGCTGGAGACAGGAAGAAAACAGAAGAGACGCTGCAGAGCGAGCGCCGGAGACTGGAAGAAAACGGAGGAACAGAAGAGACGCTGCAGAGCGAGCGCTGGAAACAGGAAGAACAGAAGAGATGCTGCAGAGCGAGCGCTGGAGACGGGAAGAAAACGGAGGAACAGCAGAGTCTCTGCAGCGCTAGCTCTGGAGACTTGAATAACAGAAGAGACGCTGCAAAGAGAGCGCTGGAGACGGGAAGAAAAAAGACGAACAGAAGAGACGCTGCAGAGCGAGCGCTGGAGACAGGAAGAAAATGGAAGAACAGAAGAGACGCTGCAGAGCGAGCGCTGGAGACAGGAAGAAAACAGAAGAAGCGCTGCAGAGCGAGCGCTGGAGACAGGAAGAAAACAGAAGAGATGCTGCAACGCGAGCGCTGGAGACAGGAAGAAAATGGAAGAACAAAAGAGACGCTGCAGAGTGAGCGCTGGAGACAGGAAGAAAACAGATGAACAGAAGAGACGCTGCAGAGCGAGTGCTTTAGACAGGAAGAAAACGGAAGAACAGAAGAGACGCTGCAGAGCGAGCACAGGAGACAGGAAGAAAAAGAATGACCAATATCGACGCTGCGGAGTCAGCGACGGAGACAGGAAGAAAACTGATGAGCAGAGGAGTTGCTGGAGAGCGAGCGCTGGAGACAGGAAGAAAACAGACGAACAGAAGAGACGCTGCAGAGCGAGCGCCGGAGACAGGAAGAAAACAGAAGAGACGCTGCAGAGCGAGCGCTGGAGACAGGTAGACCAGACGCGACCCTGATGAGCGAACACTAGAGACGGGAAGAAGACAGAAGAACAGAAGAGACGCTGCAGAGCGAGCGCTGGAGACCTGGAGAAAACAGAAGAGACGCTGCAGAGCGAGTGCTGGAGACAGGAATAAAACAGAAGAACAGAGGAGAAGCTGCAGAGCGAGCGCTGGAGACAGGAAGAAAACAGAAGAACAGAGGAGAAGCTGCAGAGCGAGCGCTGGAGACGGGAAGAACAGAAGAGATGCTGCAGAGCGAACACTGGAGAGGGAGAAAACAGAAGAACAGAAGAGATGCTGCAACGGGAGCGCTGGAGATAGGAAGAAAAAAGACTAACAGAAGAGACGCTGCAGAGCGAGCGCTGGAGTCAGGATGAAAAAAGACGAACAGAAGAGACGCTGCAGAGCGAGTGCTGGAGACGGGAAGAACAGACGAGAAGCTGCATAGCGATCGCTGGAGACAGGAAGAAAAGTGAAGAACATACGAGACGCTGCAGAGCGAGCGCAGGAGACTGGAAGAACAGAAGAGACGCTGCAGAGCGAATGCTGGAGACAGGAAGAAAACGGACAAGCAGAAGAGACGCTGCAGAGCGAGCGCTGGAGACAGGAAGAAAATGGAAGAACAAAAGAGACGCTGCAGAGTGAGCGCTGGAGACAGGAAGAACAGAAGAGACGCTGCAGAGCGAATGCTGGAGACAGGAAGAACAGAAGAGACGCTGCAGAGTGAGCGCTGGAGACCGGAAGAAAATGGAAGAACAAAAGAGACGCTGCAGAGTGAGCGCTGGAGATAGGAAGAAAAAAGACGAACAGAAGAGACGCTGCAGAGCGAGCGCTGGAGACAGGAAGAAAAAAGACGAACAGAGGAGACGCTGCAGAGCGAGCGCTGGAGACAGGAAGTAAAAAGACGAACAGAGGAGACGCTGCAGAGCGAGCGCTGGAGAAAGGAAGTAAAAAGACGAAAGATGAGACGCTGCAGAGCGAGCGCTGGAGAAAGGAAGTAAAAGACGAACAGAAGAGACGCTGCAGAGCGAGCGCTGGAGACAGGAAGAAAACAGAAGAACAGAAGAGACGCTGTAGAGCAAGAAGTGGAGACAGGAAGAAAACAGGAAACAGAGGAGACGCTGCAGAGCGAGCGCTGGAGACAGGAAGAAAAAAGACGAACAGAGGAGACGCTGCAGAGCGAGCGCTGGAGAAAGGAAGTAAAAAGACGAACAGAAGAGACGCTGCAGAGCGAGCGCTGGAGATAGGAAGAAAAAAGACGAACAGAAGAGACGCTGCAGAGCGAGCGCTGGAGACAGGAAGAAAACAGAAGACCAGAGGAGAAGCTGCAGAGCGAGCGCTGGAGACAGGAAGAACAGAAGAGATGCTGCAGAGCGAACGTTGGAGACAGGAAGAACAGAAGAGACGCTGCAGAGCGAACGCTGGAGACAGGAAGAACAGAAGAGACGCTGCAGAGCGAGCGCTGGAGACAGGAAGAAAATGGAAGAACAGAAGAGACACTGCAGAGCGAGCGCTGGAGACAGGAAGAAAACAGCACAACAGAAGAGACGCTGCAGAGCGAGCGCTGCAGACATGAAGAAAACAGAAGAGACGCTGCAGAGCGAGTGCTGGAGACAGGAAGAAAACAGAAGAACAGAAGAGACGCTGCAGAGCGAACGCTGGAGACAGGAAGAAAATGGATGAACAGAAGAGGCGCTGCAGAGCGAGCGTTGGAGACAGGAAGAAAACAGAAGAACAGAAGAGACGCTGCAGAGCGAGCGCTGGAGACAGGAAGAACAGAAGAGACGCTGCAGAGCGAGCGCTGGAGACAGGAAGAAAACAACAGAAGAGACGCTGCAGAGCGAGCGCTGGAGACAGGAAGAAAACAGAAGAACAGAAGAGACGCTGCAGAGCGAGCGCTGAACCAAGGACAGGAGCAGGACGAGTGGTTGGTTGTTTTTTTAAGCAGCTGTACCTTATTATTTAACCCTTTAACAGCACAACAGTCACAATAAAGTGGCTCTATTTTTTTCTTCATTCTCGACTTCCAAGAGCCATAACTTTTTATTTTTCCATTTACATAGACATAGGAGGGCTTTATTTTGTGTGACAATATGGACTTTCTTGTAGTGTCATTCACTGAACTATGGAATATACTGGGAAACCGCAAAAAATATTCAAAGTGGGGTAAAATGTAAAACAAAATATAAAAGTACTTGCGCCTGAACCGGAAATGGGAGTCTGAAGCTTTAGAACCACCCACAGCGTGCACAGGAAGTGTCAGCCTGAGGCTGTAGAACCACCATAGCTTGAACAGGAAGTGGAAGCCTGAAGCTGTAGACCTACACACAGCTTGAACAGAAAGTGGGAGCCTGAAGCTGTAGAACTACCCACAGCTTGAACAGGAAGTGGGAGCCTGAAGCTGTAGAACTACCCACAGCTTGAACAGGAAGTGGGAGCCTGAAGCTGTAGAACTACCCACAGCTTGAACAGGAAGTGGGAGCCTGAAGCTGTAGAACTACCCACAACTTGAACAGGAAGTGGCAGCCTGAAGCTGTAGAACCGCCACAGCTTGAACAGAAAGTGGGAGCCTGAAGCTGTAGAACCTCCGCAGCTTGAACAGGAAGTGGAAGCATGCTGATGTTGCCTAACATCTAGTACAATGTTACTTTGACATTGGTCCAACGGTGAAGTCACTGGAAGTGACATTGGATCGTCACCAGTGAGTTATTCCTCTAAAACCCTTTAAGGGATTGTCCACTCGAAATAAATTGTACTTAAATGTGGCCATGATGGGCAAAACAAGAAAGATGCATGTAGCTCGTGCTCCCCAGCCGCTGCCGAGTTTCCCGGGATCCGCTTCTCTTCACTTCCAGGTACTTATCCCAACACACCAGAGGCTCGCGCTGCCTTTACTTATAGTGGAGTGGAAGCCTCTCTTCTATATTGGTAAGACAACACAAAAAAGTGAATAGGAGCGGGAGCTCCAGAGCGGCGGGCACATGTTGGTAAGGTTGGTCCCCACTTTCCCGATCTGGGGAGCAATGAGAGGCTCGATTCGAGGGTCCGTCGGGATCCAGCCTACTTACCTGCTGCCCCTTAGTCTGACAGTGTTTCACAGGGCAGGGGTAACCGCTGTGCAGCTCTATGTCAGTAACTTCCTGACGCACGTATTTATTTTGGTGTAACCTAGTGGCAGGATGCCCCCAGCTCTGGACAAACAGAGAGACCCCCAATCCCATAGAGATCAAAGGAGCTGTAGATGGAGGTTTCTGTCTTCTTTGTAAACTCTTCGTTGCTGAGATTCCTCATATTTGTTGTTTTTGTGTCCAGGATTCTCAATGGAGTTAAAGGCCGAAAACTCTGAACTGTACGAGCCCGAAGCCGAGGTCTGCAAGCCCAGCAGCGAAGAGGCGAACACGTCCTCCTTCTACCCGACTCCAACCCCGGTCCTGGACAAGTACATTCTGGACAATGGGAAGGTAACAGTGATGGAACCATAGCTGCCCAGAGACCCACAGCAGTCGCCTCCATGCTTTACACTGAAGCTTTGCTCCTCTACATCTTCCCACATCACTATCTCCGGGTCATAGGTGGAAGGGGTTTTATCTCCGATCAGTCGGGCACAGGAGGAGTGTGTGGCCGTTCCTGCAGGTCTGTGGTCATAAATACCAGGGGTCACCTTGAAATAACAATTCTGGAGCATTTATCTCTTTCATCTCTATGTTGTGTGGTTCCCCAGTTATGTCCCCTAGAAATTCATTACCGTTCTGTCAACTGGACGTTACCAGTTCGGGGGTGTGTCCCTCCGCAGTCTGACATCAGAGCTGGCAGTCAGTGTGTGCAGGGACACGCCCCTTCGAGTACTGGAGAGGTAACACCCATCTGACAGATTCAGTTATAAATTTCTAGGAGGAACAGCACAGAGATATAGGAGAAGAAGCTCCAGAATTTTTAGGTCACAGGGAACACAAGGATTTAATAAGACAGGTCAGGGGTTTCGCAGGACACCTTTAAGTTGGTTATTGCAGCGTCGAAATGGTTAAGTGGCCGGGATCAGAGCTGTCTCCATCCCCGTCAGCTGTATCTAACAGCCCGCACCTGACATGTATGGAGCAGCCTCAGCCAGTAAGTCCGCTGCTGCCCCATTAGTGCAGTTTGGATTTAACTGTATGTTCATTTGCACTAACATTTTTCCCCATTTTAGTGGTGGGACCCCAATAATGCACAAGAACCGTAGTTTGCCCATAACCCACAGGTCGATGGAAGGAAACTAATAATCAATGCACACACGACTCACAAAGAGTTGGGGGTATTTGGCTTTAGGTTGAAATTTCAGGACGAATATAAAATTTCTTGAAATTTTTTTTTAAATGCAGTAAATGCCCCGTCTCTCTCCTGTAGAGGCAGTAAATGCCCCGTCTCTCCCCTGTAGAGGCAGTAAATGCCCCGTCTCTCCCCTGTAGAGGCAGTAAATGCCCCGTCTCTCCCCTGTAGAGGCAGTAAATGCCCCGTCTCTCCCCTGTAGAGGCAGTAAATGCCCCGTCTCTCCCCTGTAGATGCAGTAAATGCCCCGTCTCTCCCCTGTAGAGGCAGTAAATGCCCCGTCTCTCCCCTGTAGATGCAGTAAATGCCCCGTCTCTCCCCTGTAGATGCAGTAAATGCCCCGTCTCTCCCTGTAGATGCAGTAAATGCCCCGTCTCTCCCCTGTAGAGGCAGTAAATGCCCCGTCTCTCCTCCCTTAGAGGCACTAAATGCCCCGTCTCTCCTCCCTTAGAGGCACTAAATGCCCCGTCTCTCCTCCCTAGAGGCACTAAATGCCCCGTCTCCTCCCTCATTACAGGCAGTAAATGCCCCCTCTCTCCCCTTTAGAGGCAGTAAATGCCCCGTCTCTCCCCTGTAGAGGCAGTAAATGCCCCTTCTCTCCCCTGTAGAGGCGGTAAATGCCCCGTCTCTCCCCTGTAGATGCAGTAAATGCCCCATCTCTCCCCTGTAGAGGCAGTAAAAGCACCGTCTCTCCACTGTAGAGGCATTAAATGCCCCGTCCCTCCCCTGTAGAGCAGTAAATGCCCCGTTTCCCCCTGTAGATGCAGTAAATGCCCCGTCTCTCCCCTGTAGAGGCAGTAAATGCCCGTCTCTCCCTGTAGATGCAGTAAATGCCTCATCTCTCCTCTGTAGAGGCAGTAAATGCCCCCGTCTCTCCCTGTAGAGGCAGTAAATGCCCCGTCTCTCCCCGTAGAGGCAGTAAATGCCCCGTCTCTCCCCTGTAGAGGCAGTAAATGCCCCGTCTCTCCCCTGTAGAGGCAGTAAATGCCCCGTCTCTCCCCCGTAGAGGCAGTAAATGCCCCGTCTCTCCCCCGTAGAGGCAGTAAATGCCCCGTCTCTCCCCGGTAGAGGCAGTAAATGCCCCGTCTCTCCCCCGTAGAGGCAGTAAATGCCCCGTCTCTCACCTGTAGAGGCAGTAAATGCCCCGTCTCTCCCCGGTAGAGGCAGTAAATGCCCCGTCTCTCCCCCGTAGAGGCAGTAAATGCCCCGTCTCTCCCCCGTAGAGGCAGTAAATGCCCCGTCTCTCCCCTGTAGATGCAGTAAATGCCCCGTCTCTCCCCCGTAGATGCAGTAAATGCCCCGTCTCTCCCCCGTAGAGGCAGTAAATGCCCCGTCTCTCCCCCGTAGAGGCAGTAAATGCCCCGTCTCTCCCCCGTAGAGGCAGTAAATGCCCCGTCTCTCCCCCGTAGAGGCAGTAAATGCCCCGTCTCTCCCCTGTAGAGGCAGTAAATGCCCCGTCTCTCCCCTGTAGAGGCAGTAAATGCCCCGTCTCTCCCCTGTAGAGGCAGTAAATGCCCCGTCTCTCCCCCTGTAGAGGCAGTAAATGCCCCGTCTCTCCCCTGTAGAGGCAGTAAATGCCCCGTCTCTCCCCTGTAGAGGCAGTAAATGCCCCGTCTCTCCCCTGTAGAGGCAGTAAATGCCCCATCTCTCCCCTGTAGATGCAGTAAATGCCCGTCTCTCCCCTGTAGAGGCAGTAAATGCCCCGTCTCTCCCCTGTAGAGGCAGTAAATGCCCCGTCTCTCCCCTGTAGATGCAGTAAATGTCCCGTCTCTCTCCTGTAGAGGCAGTAAATGCTCCGTCTCCCCCGTAGAGGCAGTAAATGCCCCGTCTCTCCCCTGTAGATGCAGTAAATGATCTATCTCTCCCTGTAGATGCAGTAAATGCCCCGTCTCTCCCCCTGTAGAGGCAGTAAATGCCCCGTCTCTCCCCTGTAGATGCAGTAAATGCCCCGTCTCTCCCCTGTAGATGCAGTAAATGCCCGTCTCTCCCCTGTAGATGCAGTAAATGCCCCGTCTCTCCCCTGTAGATGCAGTAAATGCCCCGTCTCTCCCCTGTAGAGGCAGTAAATGCCCCGTCTCTCCCCTGTAGAGGCAGTAAATGCCCCGTCTCTCCCCTGTAGAGGCAGTAAATGTCCCGTCTCTCCCCTGTAGAGGCAGTAAATGCCCCATCTCTCCCCTGTAGATGCAGTAAATGCCCCGTCTCTCGCCGTAGAGGCAGTAAATGCCCCGTCTCTCCCCTATAGAGGCAGTAAATGCCCCGTCTCTCCCCGTAGATGCAGTAAATGCCCCGTCTCTCCCCTGTAGAGGCAGTAAATGCCCCGTCTCTCCCCTGTAGATGCAGTAAATGCCCCGTCTCTCCCCTGTAGAGGCAGTAAATGCCCCGTTCTCTCCCCTGTAGATGCAGTAAATGCCCCGTCTCTCCCCTTTAGAGAGATCCAACTATTCACTGCCTCAGGACTTTTTGCACAACTTGCTGATCTCTAAGGCTTTGTTCACACGGCTTACTTTAGGGCGTAATTGCGGGTGTATTGTGCTTAATACGTGGCGAGATGCGCGCCGCAATTATGGTCATCCATAGCTCTCATAGAGAACTATGGACTACACCTCGTCCCCCCGCGCTTACAGTACTAATAATTGATATTTCAATTATTAGTAATGCATGTCAGTGGGGCTGGCGCGACTCCCAAAACACCCGGCGTATTGTGGCGTGTACTGTACGCTCCGCAATTACGTTGTGTGAACATACCCTAACAAGGAGCTTAATGGCAAAATTCCCAACAGGTGTTTGATCCCTGAATCGCCCAATACATTTAGGGGAACAATGTGGATTGGGATTAAACCGTCCTCCTCATCCTGCTGTTCACATATTGGTTACAATGAAGCGCTCATCAGTCTGTGATGGAGACAAAGGACGTCCACTTATTTGCCTTTCTGTGGCTCTTCCAGTCTCTCTGTCTGTGATACAACCTGCTGATGACTCTGTGACACTCTAAGCTCAGTGGCCACTTCCGTCTGAGAGCTTCCTGTTTGAAGCCTGGTAATGGTGAGGTCCTGCTGATCAATTGTAAGGTGTTGTCTTGGTCTCATGATGTCACAATGTGAACAGCAGGATGAGGAGGACGGTTTAATCCCAATCCCAACATCCAGGCCCTTCTCCAGAATCACGGTCACTATAACTTGTTATATTATTACATCTAGAAATTTCTCCAGACCCTTCTCCAGAATCCCAGTCACTATACTTGTTATATTAATACATCTAGAAATGTATCCAGACCCTTCTCCAGAATCCTGGTCACTATAACTTGTTATATTATTACATCTAGAAATGTATCCAGACCCTTCTCCAGAATCCTGGTGACTATAACTTGTTCTATTATTACATCTAGAAATGTATCCAGACCCTTCTCCAGGAATCCGGTCACTATAACTTGTTATATTATTACATCTAGAAATTTCTCCAGACCCTTCTCCAGAATCCCAGTTACTATAACTTGTTATATTAATACATCTAGAAATGTCTCCAGACCCTTCTCCAGAATCCCGGTAACTATAACTTGTTATATAATTACGTCTAGAAATGTATCCAGACCCTTCTCCAGAATCCCGGTCACTATAACTTTTTTATATTATTACATCTAGAAATGATCCAGACCCTTCTCCAGAATCCTGGGTCACTATAACTTGTTATATTATTACATCTAGAAATGTATCCAAACCTTTCTCCAGAATCCTGGTCACTATAACTTGTTCTGTTATTACATCTAGAAATGTATCCAGACCCTTCTCCAGAATCCTGGTCTCTATAACTTGTTATGTTATTACATCTAGAAATGTCTCCAGACCCTTCTCCAGAATCCAGGTCACTATAACTTGTTATATTACATCTAGAAATGTATCCAGACCCTTCTCCAGAATCCCGGTCACTATAACTTGTTCTATTATTACATCTAAAAATGTATCCAGACCCCTCTCCAGAATCCCGGTCACTATAACTTGTTATATTATTACATCTAGAAATGTATCCAGACCCTTCTCCAGAATCCTGGTCACTATAACTTTTTAGCTTATTACATCTATAAATTTATCCAGACCCCTCTCCAGAATCCCGGTCACTATAACTTGTTCTATTATTACATCTAGAAATGTATCCAGACCCCTCTCCAGAATCCTGGTCACTATAACTTGTTATATTACTACATCTAGAAATGTATCCAGACCCTTCTCCAGAATCCCGGTCACTATAACTTGTTCTATTATTACATCTAGAAATGTCTCCAGACCCTTCTCCAGAATCCCGGTCACTATAACTTGTTATATTATTACATCTAGAAATGTATCCAGACCATTCTCCAGAATCCCGGTCACTATAACTTGTTCTATTATTACATCTAGAAATGTATCCAGACCCTTCTCCAGAATCCTGGTCACTATAACTTGTTCTATTATTACATCTAGAAATGTCTCTAGACCCTTCTCCAGAATCCCTGTCACTATAACTTGTTACATTATTATATCGAGAAATGTATCAAGACCCTTCTCCAGAATCCTGGTCACTATAACTTGTTCTATTATTACATCTAGAAATGTATCCAGACCCTTCTCCAGAACCCCTTGGTCACTATAACTTGTTCTATTATTACATCTAAAAAATGTATCCAGACCCTTCTCCAGAATCCTGGTCACTATAACTTGTTATATTATTACATCTAGAAATGTATCCAGACCCTTCTCCAGAATCCTGGTCACTATAACTGTTATATTATTACATCTAGAAATGTCTCCAGACCCTTCTCCAGAATCCCGGTCACTATAACTTGTTATTTTATTACATCTAGAAATGTATCCAGACCCTTCTCTAGAATCCTGGTCACTATAACTTTTCTATTATTTACATCTAGAAATGTATCCAGACCCTTCTCCAGAATCCCGGTCACTAGAACTTGTTACTTTTACTCTAGAAATGTCTCCAGACCCTTCTCCAGATCCCGGTCACTATAACTTGTTATTTTATTGCATCTAGAAATGTATCCAGACCCTTCTCCAGAACCTGGTCACTATAACTTGTTCTATTATTACATCTAGAAATGTATCCAGACCCTCTCCCGAATCCTGGTCCTATAACTTTTTAAAATTATTACATCTAGAAATGTATCCAGACTCTTCTCCAGAATCCCAGTCACTATAACTTTTCATTTTTAACATCTAGAAATGTATCCAGACCCTTCCTCCAAAAATCCTGGTCACTATAACTTGTTATAGTATTACATCTAGAAATGTCTCCAGACCCTTCTCCAGAATCCCGGCACTATAACTTATTATATTATTACATCTAAAAAATGTATCCAGACCCTTCTCCAGAATCCTGGGTCACTATAACTTGTTTATTAATACATCAAAGAAATGTTATCCAGACCCTTCTCCAAATCCCAGTCACTATAACTTGTTCTATTATTACATCTAGAAAGGGTCCTCCAACCCTTCTCCAGAATCCCGGTCACTATAACTTGTTACATTATTATATCTAGAAATGTCTCCAGACCCTTCTCCAGAATCCCGGTCCCTATAACTTCATCCTGTAATTTCAACCAGAAGCCAAATATCCTGGAGTATTTGTGAGTAGTGTATGATGACCTTAGTGCAGAGCTGCAGAACTTAGCAGGATGTGAGGGCTGGACCTCTCCCTAACTGCCTAGGAGTGCCCCGAATGCCTAAAACTGAGTGGTGCTGCCTATTTTGGGGCATGGTTTGATGGTGTTAATGTATGTATCTCCTATGTAGTAACATAACTGCTTTCTATATTCAGGTCCATCTCGGGAGCGGCGTATGGGTGAACGAGGAGAAGTGGCACCAGCTCCAAGCAACGCAGGGCGACTCCAAGTACACCAAGAACTTGGCCGTTATGATCTGGGGCACAGACGTCCTGAAAAACCGGAGCGTCACCGGCGTGGCGACCAAGAAGAAGAAGGACGCAAGCCCCAAACCTCCACTGTCCCCTCACAAACTGAGCGTCGTCAGAGGTAGACCATGTGCTCCTGTGTCGCTGCCCCCGCATCACCCGCACATTCATCACCATCATTTGGGCCAGAAAAAAATTCGGAATTGAAAAGCAGAAATGGGAATAGTTCTTCCTGAGCCGGAGGGTGAGACGCTCCCCGCCGGTGACATCAGTCACTGAGAGAGCAGCCCTCAGAGCAGCGCTCTCCACAGGAAGAAGCTAAATTGGAGCTGGTAACATTAGAAGAGAGTCTCAGCGGTGGCGACAATGATGCTCCTCACTGTTCTCTCTTCAGTTTAGTTCCTTCCAGCTCTGATCTTTACACAGCGCTCTCTGATGAGAGTCACCAAGGAGACCGGCTCGCGGGGGTGCCGGCTGAGGGTCTGCTGCAGGAGAACAGGGCTCCAGGTAGCTCCTGACAAGCACTAGTCCTTTATCTTTACCACGGAAGCTTTCAGAGAAATATTATTTGTTGCTAGAGGCCCTGTGACGTGTCAAAACCCCCAGTACCATAGAAAGCATCGCCCTGCACCGGTCATGGATCCCTGTGCAGCTGTCGACTCTTAAAGGGGTTGTCTCACTACATTGATGTATCTTACCTCTGTTCTGTTTTCTTGGTTTCGTTGTGAATTCCGGGCGTGTTTACTGGTTTCTACTAGGCGGCAGCAGAAGCCAGGTCTGTATCTATAGCAACCAGTGCTGGCTGCCTATCAGGAGAGATCAAACAGGTCCGTAGCTATAGCGACCAGTGCTGGCAGCCTATCAGTAGAGATCAAACAGGTCTGTAGCTATAGCAACCAGTTCTGGCAGCATATCAGTAGAGATCCAACAGGTTTGTAGCTTTAGCAATCAGTGCTGGCATCCTATCAGGAGAGATTTAACAGGTCTGTAGCTATAGCGACCAGTGCTGGCAGCCTATCAGGAGAGATCAAACAGGTCTGTAGCTATAGCGACCAGTGCTGGCAGCCTATCAGGAGAGAAGGAAAAGGTCTGTAGCTATAGCAACCAGTGCTGGCAGCCTATCAGGAGAGATGAAACAGGTCTGTAGCTTTAGCAATCTGAGGAGCTGATGCAGTCCATACAAGAGGGGATATCTAGGAATAGGTAGGACACTGTTAATGGACACATATTGCAAAGTGACTTGTTTTTACAAGCTCTTTAATATAAAAAGAAATCTTTGTAGTGAGACAACCCCTTTAAGGACGTGTTTGCCCCATGAAGTGTTCACAAAGCATCATTTAGGTCTGTTCTATTACATAGTATTGTGCTGATTAACGCAAAAGTGTCCGTTACTAGACACTAATGCGGCCCGTCTGACAAAAGGGCGTGGCCTTGACTACAAGGCGTGTCTTCACAGAATGCCAACTTATAGAAGGGGTCATAGAAGTCTAGAAGTCACTCTGTTGGAGTCCCTATGCCCCTCGCGCTCTCCACTAGGCTCCTGATGCCCAGCTCAATGCTCAAGCTGTTTTTCTTTAAAACCAGTGGTCTGCAAGCATCGTCCCTCCAGCTGTTGGGAAACTACAAATCCCATCATGCATTTATATCATCTCTATCAGTGGGCATGATGGGAGTTGTAGTTTCCCAGCAGCTGGCGAGCCGCAGTTTGCAGACCTCTGAAGCTTTTCTCTTCCCGAGGAGCGGCTGTAACCTCTCTCCTGTGCTTTCTACCTCTTCTCTAGAATGCGTGTACGACCGGATAGCACAAGAGACGATGGACGAGAACGAGATCGCACAGAGGCTTTCCAAGGTCAACAAGTACATCTGCGAGAAGATCATGGACATCAACAAGTCGTGCAAAAACGAGGAGCGGAAAGAGGCCAAGTTCTGCCTCCAATAAACCTGTTTTGTAAGTTGGGGGGTGATTGTCTTCTTCCATCTCCTTCTTTGTCCTGAACCAAAACGCCGGCGTGAGAGGACACTGGCGCGATGGTGGACGTGGACACCGGAGCAAGACGGCGCCGTTCTTACCGGCCAGGATCGCCAGCGGATCTGAAAATGCTGCGCCGTGCTTCACCCCCGGATCTGCTTCGCCTTTCTAGTCGCGCCAGTTTTTTTACGCTCACTCTCCGTTCGCGTTGAGTCCGCTCGCGGTTTACACTTTTTACTGCCAGATTCGCCAAAAATCAGAAATAATATTCTAATACGAAGGATCGAAAAAATTATATTTAAGTTTTAACCATTTCATTTGTTATTTTCCGTTGCTGTCCGGTTGTCGATCATCTCTTTTGTGTGTCTTTTGGTTACATCTGTTCCTGGGAAAGCTGGGTGATCACCAGAAGTCCTGCAGTTTTTGTAATGCTTTCCCTGACGCCAGAATGTCCAGGATGCTTTGTGACACATCTGTTGCTTCTATATAGCAGAACTAGTTTCTTCTTAGTTTGGAAAAGCTGGGTCCTTACCTGTATGAGAATCCAAGCTGGTCTCCTAACTTGGAAGCCATTACGTCTCCTCGGAGATTTGGCCACTAACCTTTCCAGTCAGGTCATGCAGAGACTCTGCACAGTGAAAATTTCTCCCTGCTTAAAGGGGTTCTCCAGTTTAGAAAACCCATTTTCACACGTCCTATTTCACAGAGGGATTTCACAGAGCCACAAGCAGCTTCAGATTCATTCTTCCTGGTTTAAGCTGTGAGTGGTTCTATAGCAGTGGTTATCATATCAGTTCCACATTCCCAGTTCTTTTAATTGCACTGACATGAGTGCAGGAGATCTTAACTATAGTGTAGAGAGCTTCAGAGCTTAAAGTAAACAAGTAATGTTTATGTTTGTTTATTAGAGATAACACACTCTGTTCTCAAGCCGCCGGCGTCCTGCCTACCGACCTGTGGTAACCTCACTCCCTGCTCTCTGTTTAATTAGTGAGGGAGAGCAGGACTGTATCATAGAGAAACCTTTGTGCACTCATAGCAGATACAATTTCTCAAGGTTATATCAAAAGAGGAATGTATTTGGAAAATGTCTTGATTTAAAGTTCCCTACTTTTTGAAAGTTTATCCTGGAAGTGAGATGACCCCTTTAATAAAGGGGGTCCCATGTTCAGGATCCTTATTTTTTGGATGTCGAGTGCTTACAAAGAGAGTCTCTTGCTCTGGACGACCCGTTCTGTCCTGCATTACACAGACAACCATTGATCTGAATGGGCACAGTGTAATACTTCATTTGCCCTTTGGTGGCGCTGCAGGGAAACTGAACGCTTACTGACTGAATTTCTCATAGATTATTAGTACATCTACCACTCTGTAATGAATCTGTACAATGCACAGGTTTCTCTATTTGACTTCAAGGGGTTCTCTCGCTACAGTGATAACCTTTTGACATGTAGGGACAGGTAATTAAAGACTTTTTCTATATACATTGCTGTTTTGATTTTTCTTTGGTAATGAGATAAAGAAGATTTTATCTCCTCTTAGAACTCACAGGTTTCTCCCCACTTCTCCCTGCTTTCTCTTTCATCTCATTGCTCTAAGCTACCTATCATCAGTCACTCAGGCCGTCCATGGTGAGTCACCTCCTGCAGAGTATTAGCTGTAGCTACCGATTTTGAAAGCTTGCCATTTAGCGAAGTAAACACTCTTTAGAACCCTGCATCCTGGTGTGATACACTTTATAAATCTCTTGCATTCATGTTAGTTTAACAAGAATAGCTAGGGACAGCAGAGCTGATATGTGAAACACTGATATGGAACTGCCCACAGCCAGACCAGGAAGTGCGAGTCTGAAGCTGGCTGTGGCTCCGTGAAACTGCACAGTGAGAAAACCCTTTTTAATTACAGATATGAATGGACTTTTCGATGATCTTATTTTTTGAGATGCACTAGTACAGTTAATTGCTGGAGATCTAAGCAGCTGAGCAGGGGGAAACTTATGTATGAAAACTGTCTAGCAGTAAGACTGTCTTTGTTGCCCATAGCAACCAGTCAGAGCTCATAGCAGCCAATCAGGGTCCATAGAAACAAATCGGAGCTCATAGCAACCAGTTAGAGCCCATAGCAGCTAATCAGAGCCCATTAGGACCAATCAGAGCTCTTAGCGACCAATCAGAGCCCATAGCAACCAATCAGAGCCCATAGCAACCAATCAGAGCTCATAACAACCAATCAGAGCTCATAGCGACCAGTCAGAGTTCCTAGCGACCAATCAGAGCTCATAGCAACCAGTCAGAGCTCATAGCGACCAATCAGAGCCCATAGCGACTAATCAGAGCCCATAGCGACCAATCAGAGCTCACAGCAACCAATCAGAGATCATAGCAACCAATCAGAGCTAATAGCCACCAATTAGTGCCAATAACTCGGCTTTTATTTTCTCAGAGCAAAGTATGAAATTAATTCTGGGCTCTGATTGGTTGCTCTGGGCTCGGCTAGGAACGGTTTACAAATCTCATCCACTCGTTGAAAATTTTCTTTGTTGCTGAAATTGCCCTTCCAACCTGTAGTGTCAGTGGGTTTTCCTCACCAGGTAAATTTCTGTAATAAAATGTATAGTTCCAGATTTGTCTGCAGGCGGTCAGCGCATGCGCGGCGCAGTCTGCATCTGCTGATTTCAAAACCTTTGGTTTTTTTGTTGTTGATTTTGCATATATGTCGGAGAATCCGCAGCGACCAATCCAGGCCGGACTCTTCATTGGTTGTGGATTTTCCTCAGGAGTGTTTCTGCATTTCCACCATTGTAAGTAGATCAGACATTGGCTTCAGATCAGGAATCCTTTTAGCCGAGCTCTGCGGTCACCGATCGGGAGTCCAGCAAAGCTGAGCGGCTGCCACAGTGGGGGGCGTAGCTGCAGCCCCTTTGGTGGTCACCCAACTTCCCCATTACAGATATAACAGCTGGAAAGCGATGACCCGAGGATTTCCAGAGGTTCTTCTCTTCTTGAAGTGTCGTTCCACTGTGTGTCGTTCTTTACATTGTACATTTATCCAGTGGTTTCTGTCTTTTCTATGTGTTGTGTTTACAGTCGGCCGGAGAGGATCGGTGTCCGGGCGCCTCTGCTGTTTTGCACATGATCTGTTACACGCGGCGCCGTCACCTCTCTGGACGTTGCACTTGAATGTAAGGTTCTTTTTTTAATAGTAAATAAGTGCAGTAGGTCTGCGTCATAAATGTGACCGTCACCCATAGCAGCCAATCAGAGCTCACCTCAACAAGCTGCAATCTGATTGGTCGCTGCGGCTGCACAAATGCGAATGTTTTTTTTTTCCTTTGCGATGTCCGGTCCATGTTTACGTTTCAATGCTGCCAAAATCTGCTGCTGATTTGTACAATATTGCACGACTTTATATACACGTCTCCAGTATAGAGATCTCATGCCCATCAGCTGGAAGGGGTTGTGCCACCAATGACACGGATCAGCTGTCCACAGCGAGCACTAGTGATATGTATAGAATTACCTGTATCACATGTGCAGAACCTATATATTTTTAAATTGTAAAGTTTTTATTTAGACCTTTCATTAAAATGTAATAATATGAACCAGATAATTAATACTAAAAAGCACAGATCAGATTTTTTTAGGATTGCTGGTCTTCTTAAATTATTATTACCCTATCTATCTATCTATCTTTCTATCCCATATCTATCTATCTATCTTTCTATCCCATATCTATCTATATATCTATCCATGACTTTATCTATCTATCTATCTATCTATCTATCTATCTGTCCCATATCTATCTATCTATCTCATATCTATCTATCAATCTAGTGCAGGAAGTGTCCAAATAACAGTATACAAAGAAGAGAAAATAGCTAACACTTAAAGGGGTTGTCTCACTACATTGATTCATCTCACCTCAGTCCTGTCTTCTTGGTTTCACTTTGAATTCAGGGGCGTGTTTACTGGGTTCTACTAGGCTGCAGTAGAAGCCAGGTCTGTAGCTATAGCAACCTGTGCTGACAGCCTATCAGGAGAGAGAGAACAGGTCTGTAGCTATAAAAACCACGCGGGAGCCTATCAGGAGAGTAGAACGGGTCTGTAGCTTAGAAACCCACCCGGGGGCCCCTATCGGGAGGATTAAACAGGTCTGTGTATAGCACCACGTAAACCCCTATCGGGAGGAGAAAAAAGGGTCTGTGCTAACAACCAGTGCTGGCAGCCATCAGGAGAGATTAAAAAGGGTCTGTGCTATAGAACCAGCGCGGGACCCTATAGGAGAGATCAAAAGGTCGTATCTTAGTGACTGAGGAGCTATGCACCCCAAAAAAGAGGGGTTCTAGGAATGGGAGGACACTACGTAAAAATGGACACATTTGCAAAGGATTTTTTTTGCAAGATCTTTAACTAAAAAGGGCAGCGATCCCTGTAGGAGACACCCTTTAATACAGGGTTGTCAAACTCAAATATACAGGGAGCCAAAATTAAACATTTAGACAAAGTCACAGGTCAAGCTTGATATTGATTGAAAAAAATGTTCGCATGCCGGGAACGCTTTTTAGGGCCCAGAGAAACGTTGTTAATAATGTTATTTATATTACCGCGTGGGGAAACTCAGTTTTCCCCTTGGGGGCTTCCTTGCGCACGGCGGGGTGTCCCCTTTGGACCCCCCGTCCCCTGCAGAGATGCAGGGGCTGAGGAGGAGCCAATAAGGTTGATTGTTGGAGGCTCCAGATCCCTGTTTTTCACTGTGAGCTCCTCTTACCTCAGTTCTTTCTCCTGCGAGCAGTGTAATGACCGCCCCGGCCCTCTTCTTTTTTTTCCCTTTTACACTGCCTAAAGTTTTAAACCCCCGGGCCAAATTAATTAATGGGGGGCAGTTTTGCCCCATGGGCCTGAGTTTGAAAATCTGAATTTAATGGGGGACGCACCCCTCAAAAAAAATGAGTAACAAAATTTTTTTTAAAACCACCCCCCTGTCCCCCCCCTTTTTTTCGGGCACATTTTCCTTTCTCCGTAGTGCATGCCGGTTTGAATGCATTCTTTCTCTAGGCCACTGCTCTGTTCTAAGGTTCCCGTTTTAGCGATGTGGGGGTCCCAAGTCAGAAAAAAAAATGAAAAAATGGGGCAGTAAAATTTCTCAAAAACACAGAAACAGGGCCATACTCCAGCTCAAAGGCTGGACTGAAACTGAACCCAGTAAAGAGGCAACACTGGCCCTATGCTACTTGGAAAAGATAAACAGTGCAGCTGATTGTGGCAGTAGCTCACATACCCCACCACTAGGGAACAATTAGACTGCACATTAAATTGATACCTGTTCACACAGTATGCAGAAAAGCTACAATATAGTACATGGGGAGATTGCACAAATACAAGAATACCAATAAGACAACCACTCACACACCTTCAATATATGAGGGAGGGGTGGTTGCTGGTTTTATAATTGCATATAGGTAAGGGGATCCCAACAAGCAGACATTTAATATCCTGTGGATAGTTGATAAATGCTATCGGTGACACAGTCCCTTTCATGTCGGCCAAATATGCCGATTTCAGGACATCCGGCCAATGAGTATTAGCCCCTCTTTATTCTCCCTTGAAGGCAGATCTAAGGCTAGAGAAGGATGGGGGAGTTGGATTTAGCATGCTTTCGGTCTCAAGAGAGATAAGCAAGCTCCTGAGGACACATGCAAAGGTATAGGGAGAGGCGTATTTGGCCAAAAGCTATCGGGTCTAAGGTCTGTGACCGCCTTAAAGCTGTGATCATTCTTGGGTTTGGAGGTTTTCATAAAAATTCCTGGTATTTTTTGGCGAGATTTGCCCAATGACCTGCGTTACTGTTGCCGTAAAAAATACCAGAATCTTTACGGATCTCAATATAGTTAATAAGGATGGGTCTTCATTGAGTTAAATCTAATGACACACCCATCCATTATACCATAGGGAAAACCATGATATTAGGGTGTAGAGAGCCAAATACAGGTGCATGAAAAAGTAAGTGAACCCCTTGCCATGACCTGGATTTCAATATTGATGCCGGATAAAACATGGTCTGATTGTATCTAAGTCCAAGACAAACTCAGTCTTACTAATAATGCTGACAGTGGTTCTGCTCATGTATTTTATCAAGGTAGTGAATCCTTGAATTTAATAACCTGTAAATCCACCGTCCCCTCCCAACCTTTACCAGTCATTACTTACATCAGATGTTTCCTGTAGCTGGATCACTTCTCCTTGAACATGTGTTTGGTTTAGCAATATATCTGAGTTGCCTTGCGTGGGTCGCCCTCTTCAGGTCAGGCCACAGCATCTAAAAAGGATTAAAGGGGTTGTCTCGCTACAATAATTGGGTTTTAATTAAAAGATCCTTAAAAAACAAGCAGCTTTGCAATATATGTTCATTACAAATGTCCTACTGATTTTGAGCTATCCCTGTTAGATTTACATCAGCTTCTCAAATCTCTATAGCAGCCGACCTGTTGATCCCCTTATCTCACTGGCTGTTTAGGTCTGTATGGGCTCATCAGCCTCCCGAATACAGGGCTGAAACAGAGAGCCCTCCCGCACAGAATGCTTTGTAGGGGAGGGAGGGGGAGGCTCTGGCTTCTGGGCTGCTGCCTGGAATTTAACCCTGTGTGGGGCCTGCTTCCTCCCGCTCTAACAGATAGATGTGACAGCAGTGACCCTGTGTGTTACTAATAATAATGATGTGTCTGTGGAGCTGTAACTATACTAATACTATACAGATCAGGGGTCATGTGAAGGTTCAGCTCTGGTTTTACTAGTGACACATCCTGATTATAGTAACACTACACAGCTGCCCTGAGTCTGTTCAGACAGGGTCTGATTGTTGCTGGAGATGTGCAGATTTGTATGCTAAGCAGGGGGTATAAGACACTTGTCCACACCTTTGATCAACCCTCTCCTGTCTCCTGACTGTGGAGACGAGCAGCAAGAGTTTCAGCAGACCTAGGCAGGCACACACAGGGTTAACTCTGGCAGCAAACCCCCCTCCCCCCCCCTCCCTTGTATAGAAGTTATGGAGGGGAGCTTTCTGTGTGCTGAGGGGAGGGGGAAGAGGAGGAGAAGAGGCAAAAAAGCCCGCCCCTCCCAAAACAAATGCCAGGCTCACTGACTTAGGCTGAGAGCTTGTAATGAGACAACTCCTTTAAGGAGGTAGTTCCAAAACACAGAGCATCCAGGCCCTGAGGTAGCAAAGCGGCCCCAAACCAATATCTCCACTTCACTATGCTACACTTTTGGGATGAGGTGTTGGTGTTCAGTGTTCTTTTCATGGTGTCTCCTCCACCACACTGCACAGTTTGGATTAGGTTGTGGTGTTGGTTTGCAGTGTTCTTTTCATGGTGCTCCCTCCACCACACTGCACAATTGGGATGAGGTTGTGGTGTTGGTGTGCAGTGTCCGTTTCATGGTGCCCTCTCCATCACACTGCACTGTCGGGATGAGGTTTTGGTGTTGGTGTACAGTGTTGTTT
Organism: Phyllomedusa bahiana; assembly: GCA_025379985.1. Lineage (NCBI taxonomy): Eukaryota > Metazoa > Chordata > Amphibia > Anura > Hylidae > Phyllomedusa > Phyllomedusa bahiana. The sequence goes on along the minus strand of JAODAL010035093.1, from coordinate 18,116 downwards.
TCATGTTAACCCCCCCATACTGCACAGTTGGGATGAGGTTGTGGTGTTGGTATGCAGTGTTGTTTTCATGTTGCCCTCTCCACCACACTGCACAGTTGGGATGAGGTTGTGGTGTCGGTGTGCAGTGTTCTTTTCTTGTTGTGCCCTCCATCACACTGCACAGTTGGGATGAGGTTGTGGTGTCGGTGTGCAGTGTCCGTTTCATGGTGCCCTCTCCATCACACTGCACAGTTGGGATGAGGTTGTGGTGTTGGTATGCAGTGTTCGTTTCATGGTGCCCCCTCCACCACACTGCACAGTTGGGATGAGGTTGTGGTGTCGGTGTGCAGTGTTCTTTTCTTGTTGTGCCCTCCATCACACTGCACAGTTGGGATGAGGTTGTGGTGTCGGTGTGCAGTGTTCTTTTCCTGTTGTGCCCTCCATAAACATGCCTTTTGGGATGAGGTTGTGGTGTCGGTGTTGCGTGTCTTTTCCCAGGTGCCCTCCACCACACTGCACAGTTGGGATGAGGTTGTGGTGTCGGTGTGCAGTGCTCTTTTCGTGTTGTGCCCTCCAACACACTGCACAGTTGGGATGAGGTTGTGGTGTTGGTATGCAGTGTTTTTTCTGTTGCCCTCCCCAAACCCATGCACAGTTGGGATGAGGTTTGGGTGTTGGTGTGCAGTGTTTTTTGTTTTCCCCCCTCCACCACATGCACGGGTGGATAAGGTTTGTTTGTTGCAGTTTTGTTTCTTTCCCTCCAACACATGTATTGGGATTTCTTTCGGGTCATTTTTTCCTGTTTTTGCCCCCAAACTGCCCGGGATATAAATGGTTCGGGTGTTAGTGTCCCCCGAAAAAGGTCCCCTTTTACAAAATGCGTGGGGAAAAGGAATACTGCACACCAACACCAAAATCTCATCGAGCTGTAAAGCATAGTGAACGGGGTCTCTGGGTTTTTGGGCTGCTCTGCTGCCTTACGCCCTGGACAGTTCATCGAGGGAGCAATAACTCAAAGGTATATGGAAGCAGAGTGTAAGGGCCGCAGTCCATGACCGTGAACTGAAAAGACATTAGTGATGCAAAAAAACAGTGACCCAAACCACACGAGGAAATCAACTAAAGAACGGTGCAAGACAAGAGTTTCTGTGTGTTGTTTCTCCAATTGCTATGTTGAGGCGTGGGCTGACATAGGCGCTGCACACAGGGCCTCCCAAAATGTGACACATTTACAGGGAAATGGTCCAAACTTCCTCTGTGTTGTGCAAAACAGCTGCAGGAGGTGGACGTGATCGCTACTAGAGGAGGATGTGGGGTTGCCCAATTCTTCAAAAAAAAAAAAGTAGTCCAGAATGGTATAAAATAACAAAAACATCCACCAGCGGTCCGGCACTACAGCTTTGGTGGCCCTGATGTTTGTTTACTTCCAATTGTCATGTGACCACTGCAGCCAATCAGTGGCCTCAGTGATCACATGCCACTCCATGGACATCATTGCTCAGGTTGTGAACCGCCAACCCAGTGGGGAAGCGACCACCTGGGCCTCAACACTGCATTCGTGGTGGATTAAAAAATGGGAGTACTTCTTTTTATTATATACCATTTGGGCAATTTTTTTTTTTTGTGGGTCAGAACTGGACAACCCCTTTAAATTCAAATTTCCACTTTTTTTCCCTGCATTGTGGATGTTGACTCAATGGAGCAGATTTATCAAGGCATTTGCGCCAGAATTATGGCTCAATTTGCACCAAAAATAATGTCTTACAAGCTTTTCGCAACATTTACTATGTGTTTTAGACAGTTTCAGACACTTCTGCGCCTCCTCCGACAAAGGGGGCGTGGTTTCACGGGTAAAGGGGCGTGTGACAAAAAATGCGCCAGAATTTTGTCAGTTTCTGGCATAAAAGTAAGCCAACTTATAGGTGGTACCAACGTAGACCAGACCGTTCTAACCTGCACCAGATTTATCAACACCATGATACATGTGGCCCATTGTAAGACTGTTTAGTCTAAGCTTACACTGTCTAAGAGTAAGACACTATTGATAAATCTGCTGCAATGTGCTCATTAAAGCCATGAGCAGTACAACCCTCTGTGCTATTAGATTATATTTATCTGACTTGGTAACAGTAAGTCCAGAGTGTATTCATAATCATTGCAGAAATCCTGGTAATTACAAAGGGTGCACTTACTTTTCCTTGCATTAGTTCGCCTAGCCAGACATACAAGTTATTTTTCTGGTATAGCAGTAACATAAACACTTCACAGTATTGTTCCTGCCCATCTACAACTTGTTTTAGTAGGTTGGCCGGTGCTGAAAATAGCATCATTGAACACTAGCTCAGTCACACTTATACAATAATACGGTGTGTTTTTCGGTCGCACGCGGTTGCGCCGTTTTCCTAACGCAGAATGATTGACACGTGAGCACTTATGGGTCTCTTTCAATATAATGCAATCCTTCTACTTTTGCAAACACAGATTGGGGCGGTGGCCCAACCCAGTAGGGGAAATCTCTTATCTCCCAGTGCAGGTTGTATGTTCTGTTTGGGTGGTTTTTTGGGGGGCATTGTGCAATGTTTTTATGCACTTTAGTGACTTTTTTTTATTTTTGTGATCAAAATAATGGTGTACGCATTTGGTTGTATTAAAGGCATATTCTAGTTCATATAATTTCCAATTGAGAGACTCTCAAAAGTCTGTTCCTGATTCTGAGCAGCAGCAATCCCCGATAGTGATGTGGTGACATTGGGTAAAATTAGGGTCACTTGGGTTATTGCAAAGAAGGCACAATGGCAGTAAAGCACAGTGACCGCTGCAAGAACTATAAGCCCCATATACTTTACTGCCACTAGTGATTTGCAGGGGTCACACTAAATAAACCCTTCCTGACCAATAAGCGATGGTGTACCCTGTTGACATGCTATCAGACTCGGACTGGCTCACAGGGAAACCCCCAGTGGGCCCCGGAGCATATCGGACCTGGAGTTTATTTTAAACTGCATATGCATCCTTGGGAGAGGCAGAAAGGCAAACAGAAGGGGGCAGGAAGCAAAGTATGAGAGACATTTGGAGTAGCTGTAGGGTGGGACCCCAGAATTAACTCCACTGGTGGGCCCCAAGAATCAACTCCACTGGTGGGCCCCAGGAATCAGCTCCACTGGTGGGCCCCAGGAATCAGCTCCACTGGTGGGTCCCAGGAATCAGCTCTACTGGTGGGTCCCAGGAATCAGCTCTACTGGTGGGCCCCAAGAATCAACTCCACTGGTGGGCCCCAGGAATCAACTCCAATGGTGGGCCCCAGGAATTCAACTCCTTGGTGGGCCCCCGGATCATACTCCACTGGTGGACCCCAAGAAACTATCCACTGGTGGACCCAAGAATCTAAATCCACTGGTGGGCCCCAAGAATCTACTCCACTGGTGGGCCCCAAGAATAATCTCCACTGGTGGGCCCAAAGAATCATCTCCACTGGTGGGCCCAAAGAATCATCTCCACTGGTGGCCCCAAGAATCGTCTCCATTGGTGAGCTCCAAGAATCAACTCCTCTGATGGACCCCAAGAATCAACTCTACTGGTGGGCACCAACAATCAACTCCACTGGTGGGATCCCAGACTAAAATTCCATCGGTGAGCCCTAGGCACCCAAGTTCAACACTGCGCACCATCTCTTGCACTCCTTTTTGTTCTCTTCATAGTGCCACCAGTTGAGCCAAGTCTACCTTTGTGTTTATAGGTGCCAAAGTCAATATTGTGTAAGCATCAGATATAAACCATTTGTATTTATGTTAAAGGGATTGTCCACTCAGAATAACTTGTCCATATTTCTATTTAGGTAATTTGTCATAGGGTGAGATCCTCAATCAATGCATTTTATTTGTCCAGGCACAGACAGTGCTCTGGAGAACTCAGCACAACCAGGGTCCTACTTTTCACCTTTTTGACCATTTTATTAAAGAAATGGATCCAATACTGGTCTGACATAGTCCAACTGGTCCTCAGCCCAACGCAACCGTCTATCTCCATCCACACGGATCCTTCCTTTGTCCTACTGATAATGTTTACTATCCGGTTACCCCTCATTCCGGTTTCCTTGTACTTTCTACCAGGCCTTCTCACTCTCAGCAATTTTTGAACTTTGGGCCTTACTGTACTCTCTCCCTTTGACATGTCTGCTCTCTGCTGCATCCAACTGCCACTAACTGACATTCTGTTTCTCCCTGGGTTCTTGTCATGACTGCTTGCTCTCTCACTGTGCCTGCGCCATCTACTGACTGGAGGGTGAAATGCAGGTCCGTACTCTACAGAGGCGCTGCAGGAAAATTGAATGATTACTGCTGGAATTCCTTACAGACTAAGGCTGATCTCAAGGGACACTTTGTGATCTGTCTACAGTCAAAAGACTGTGCTAGAACATAGGAATTTTGCAAATCAGGGGACCCTTTGAAGTGAATTTCAACACTTAAGTGACATAACTTATTTCAGTCTTATTTGCTTTCTTCGCTATGGACTTTTCATACTTATTAGAAGGATCTCTTGACAAGAAACCCTTGACTAAGAGTCGGCTGCTGGGTTCAGCTGTAATCTGTGGGAAAACCTGGTAGTAAGTTTTCAATTTCCTTACAGCTCCACCACAAGAGTAATGAAGTATTACACAGTGCCCAATGTCTCTGTAATACAGATGCTTAGTGGAGGGCAAAAAGGCAATCTCAAAACTCCACACGCCTATATGGTGCTCTCCCCAAGGAGAGATATTCCCCTTTCTGAGCCACTCATTGCCACCCACCCACCCAGCCAGCCAGTATCGCTCTGCTCTACACTGATGGAGGTGGCAAAACCCCAAAACAGCTGTCTGTAGATCAGTGATACTGGCATGGCTAATATCCCTTTTGCTTCTTAAAGAGTGAGTCGGAAGCAAATTGATAGATAGAGAAGGTGCTTGAGCTTCTCAGCTCTTTTCCCATAATGCTCTGTAATGCAGGGCAGGATAGGTCCTCCGTCACGAGATGCAAATTTTGGAACTGCTTGATGAAGATCTTGAACATGGGACCCTCATTCCCTCTAATAACACCTATAGGGTAAATGGAAATGGGTTTTCTAAACTGGCGAACCCCTTTAAGAACTAATAGTTTTGTTCCAGGAGTTAAAACCTTTTACTTTTTTCTTCATATGAGACCTTCTATTTTGTGACCTCAGTTGTGTCATCATAGCAACACTTTTGGGTTACATATGATGTATTAAATAACTTTTATACCTTTTTCGTGTGGAAATGGAAAAAATCTTTCAATTTCTCTATTGCTTTAAAAGATTTATGTTTACAGCGTCTACCATGCAGTTGATATGTTTACTATAGACTGTGGGTCATTATAGTCGCAGCGATACTGAGTTTTTATAGTTTTTGTTATAATTTACTGCTCATAACATTTTTATTTTTCTAATGCTGTGCTATGTGAGGGTTTGTGTTTTTGTGGGACACCTCGTAGTTTTTATTGGTGCCTGTGTGGGATACATGCAACATTTTGATTACTATTTATTCCTGTTTGTGTGAGGCGAGATGAAAATAAAACAGATATTTTGACTTTTTTAGCTTTATTTTTAATGTTTGGGATAAATAACATGTTTTATTTATATTACAGGTCATTATGGACCCATAAATACTAATTGTGTTTAGGTTTTTTAATTAAAAACTATTAGAGCGCAAGTATGATTTCTGTTCATAAGAGGGATGGTAGCAAGAACAGAAGTACCCATCTCAATTGGATCATTGAAAAACCATACATGGACAGAGGGAGGATCATGGATTCTCCTCCTCTCTCTGCACAGTGATAACATGAACAAAAGTCTATAATACCCCTTCCCATTGGGTCATCTGAAAACCATACAGGGATTGCGGGAGGATCAATGATTATCCTCACTCTGTACGGTGATAACATGAACAAAAGTCTGTCAGATCTCTTCTGATTGGAGCACTTATAAACCATATAGAGAGAGGAGGAGGATCACAGATTCTCTTCCTCTCAGTACGGTGATAACATGAATAAAAGTTTATAACACCCCTCCCCATCGGGTCATCTGAAAGCCACGCAAGGACGGCAGGAGGATCACAGGTTTTCCTACTCTCTCTGTGCGGTGATAACATAAAAATAGTCTGTAATATCCTTTCCCATTGGGTCATCTGAAATCCAAATAGGGACAGGAGAAGGATCACAGATTCTCCTCTCTCTGCACACTGATAACATGAACAAAAGTGTGTAATACCCCTCCCTACTGGAAACCACACAGGGACAGCAGGAGGCTCAAGGATTATCCTCTCTCTGCATGGTGATAACATGAACAAAAGTCCATCAAATCCCTCCTGATTGTGGCACCTATAAACCATATAGGGACAGGAGGGGGATCACAGATTATCCTCCTCTCTCTGCACAGTGGTAACATGAACAAAAGTCTATAATACCCCTCTCCATTGGGTCATCTGAAAACCATACAGGGATTGCGGGAGGATCAATGATTATCCTCTCTCTGTACGGTGATAACATGAACAAAAGTCCATCAAATCCCTCCTGATTGCGGCACCTATAAACCATATAGGGACAGGAGGAGGATCACAGATTATCCTCCTCTCTGCACACTGCTGCAACTTTAACTTAGTCTAGCTCCATTTTCAGTCTTGTTTCAAAGCCAAGATGGCGACTCTAGCTTCTCTCTAGACGGATAAAGAGCCTTTAGTAGCGGCTTCCTCTGCCGTTACTCTGCCCTGAGCTGTCATTTAAAACAGCGCTGTTCTTTTCTAGTTGAACAAGCGCAGCTCAGGAGAATCACTGGGGGATAAGGAACATTTTTAATATAAAGATAATAGACAAAGATGAATAACTTGATTTTAACTCTTTAAGGACGCCTGTTCTTCAGCTGCTCATTGTTGCTATTATGCAGCTTGAAGAGACCAAATTATCTTGTACCATGAATGTTAAACCCGGTCACCCAAGGCCATACTTTGACGTTATTCAGGACTATGAGCCATGTAATGGATTTGACTACATCCACTATACAGTTTTAGAGCTAGTGCTGAGACACAAGAGGTCCTGCTGACCACTACACGTTGGGTTAATAAAGTGACCAACACAAGGGGGAAAATGTGTTAAAACCAGTAGAATAGAAAGGACAGATGCTAAATGGCCAGATCAATGCCCCGTTACATTCACATACAATAAACTCAAGAAGCTTCTGCCGGCCACAAAGACCTTTGTAAAAATTTTTGCTTCACTTTTTTAATTTTATTTTTTTGCACTAAACTAAAATCGGTGAATAAATATTTTTATTTTCATAGAAAGACATGAAAAATTTCAGAATTTGCTTAATTTGCACTATTGTACCCTGTTTCCCCGAAAATAAGACACCCTCGAAAATAAGACATGGCGCATTTTTAGTAATGAAATTCAGAGTTTGGCTGCTTATGCTGATGTTTGTGATGAAATCACTACAGTATATTAATACATGTTGATGTTTTGGTCAACAATAAATGTGAATTATTGTTCATAGAAAAAAAAAACATCCCCTAAAAAGAAGTCTTAGCTCGTCTTTAGGAGCAAAAATTAATATAAGACACTGTCTTATTTTCGGGGAAACAGGGTATTATGTGAAATGTATTGAAAATTGAGCACCAAAACGTGCCACCGACCAAGTGAACCTGCTGCTCATTCACATTGGAGGCCGCCATCTTGTTAACTGATGCAGAACATTGCGGCAGGATAGAACTTCTCCCTCTTGAAAGGCTGATTATTATCTGAATTACCGGTGCGATATCCAAACTACTCGCCCCTTCTCTGCTCAGTGCCAATGGCTCCTTGAGTCACCAAGAAAGACTAGTTACAAAAACACCTGGAGTTATTGACCATTTTTCTTAAATGGTTCAACTTTGGGAACTGAAGGGTCCGTCTACGCGGCAAGTATTTCTAGTTGGAAATCCATGAGGATTTGGATTAAAAATCCGTGTTTTAGTCCACACGACTCGGATTTTCTGATCTCGGATTTCAAAACCACAGTTTTTTCCAGACACTTAGAACATGTTCTATCTTCCGCCGTATTTCACTTGGAAAACAGCGGAAAATTTATTATTAAGACAATGGGATGGGATGAAAAATGATCCACGTTTAAAAACTCACTAGTGCTCTATGATGCAAAAAAATCGTTGGGTTTTCATGTTCAGTACTGTCTAGATCAGTGGGCTCAAACTGCGGCCCTCCAGCTGTAGGGAAACTACAACTCCCATAATGACCACTGTTATAGATTATATAAATGCATGATGGGAGTTGTAGTTTCCCAACAGCTGGAGGGCCGCAGTTTGAGACCCCTGGTCTAGATAGTCTGATTTCAAAGATTTCCATTTGGATTGTAGTAATGTAATTGGCTACTTCCTTTCTATGTAGCGTTGGGTGGGTGTCCGCGTCAGAAGACGATTGTACCTGGATTTACCTGTCACATGGTTTACTACACGGCGGCCTCCACGGAGTGCACATAAGGAAACTTTCACATAGCGTTTTCGCCGGCTTTCATGACCTCTTTTCGGATACTGTAAGGATCCGTCCACATGGCCAGGATTTCCGATGGGAAATTCAGGCGGATTTAAAAAAACATCAAAAACGACTGTAAAACTGTCCCATCTGAGCTCATTTTACAAATCCACCATTTTTTCCAAAAACTTAGATCATGTTCAGTGTTCTGCCAAATTTCACTGGGAAAACAGCAGGACATTTACTATTGAAATCAATGAGATGGGATGAAAAAGGCCCACAAAGCTTTGTGTGAGTTATTTGGCGTGGGTCCGCGTCCAAAAACTGCATAGTGCTCTATGATGAAGAAATGATTGAAAAACTGAATCTGAAAACCAAGATACAAATCCTCAGGTTCTCTTGTAAAATCCTGTTCGGCCGACGCGATTTTAGGATTCAGAATCCAACGAGTATTTTGTCCTTTGCCGTGTGGACGGAGCACAAAAATGTATCCTGCCAAATACCAAAATGGGGGCCATATACTTTACTAAGGCAAACATAGACCTGATTACACCACGTCAGCCTATTTGGTATTCCACCCTTTTGTATCCGGTACAGAAACAGTATACATTGACTAAACATGGCAAACAGAGTCCAACCAACTCTATGTCTACTCTATGAAAGTCTATGACTCTGTGGCGGCTCCAACCCGGTATCCATAGTGATCAATTTTATGGTGTCCTTATGAATATTAAAAATGGGGGGTGGCTCGAAAACTCTAAGGGCGACATGTCCGAAAAGTGGCGTATCTATGCCAGTTTTAGGCGCATTAAATCAGTGTAAAGTGTGCCTGAAAGTCCGATACTTTCTAAAAATTGGCGTCAGGTATACCTTGCATAAATTACTTAATGCGCCTAAAATGGCACCAAAAAAGGGCGCATTGCATCACAAAAGGGCGCCCTGTATCAAAAAAGGGGGCATCGTATCAAAAAAGGGCGTATTGCATCAAAGAAAGGCGCATTGCTCAACACTTGGCACATAGCATATCATTGGCAGTATCAGGGCTCATTGCCCGATGGGGGCGCATAACATATGTAAGGCACCTCACTTGCCGCATTTCGCGACGGGGGGCGCACAGTGCACCATATTTAGGCGCATTACAAAGTGTCGTTCCGCCCTTTTAATGCGTTAGTTTTGGTGTAGCGTTGTTTAAAAAAGAATATGGAGTAAAAAGTGGGTTTTTTTCCCAAAATAGACCAAAAAACTGGTGTTGGGTGTTGGGACATGTCGCCCGAAGTGATTGGGGTGTGACGGGTGGACTTCCAGGCAAAGCTCCGACAGTGTTTTCTGCTGCTTGTGGTTTGCAGCACTTTGGGTTTCTTTGTATTTTAGAGAAATGAATTGTATTTTTTACTTCTGAAAACTTCCAGTTGGTTATTATTAAACTCAGGACGAGAAGACGCATTTTATTACGGGCACAGGAAATAGGAAGAGTGTAATCTTGGTGGTAACCGACTGGTGAAGGATGTGGCACCTGCAGCAAATAGGTTGTTCGATCTGTGCAGCGGGGTCGCGGCGTCTCTGGGCACAGTTTAGCTTTTGTCAGGATTAATGTATGGATTAAATTACAGAGATTTACAAAATAGCCTCCAGCTCTCAGTGTTTGAAGATGTAGAGTATCACATAGATGGTCGATGGAAGGTACATGAACACAATGTGCAATGTGGGCGAGAGGCTGACCTGGAGAAACAGCAATGTCGGGCATTCTGCGTCATGTGATCTGTGTTGGCTTTGACCACTCTGGTGGTGGGTATGGCAGGTCTAGGAACGCCTCTGCTGATTACTTGTCTAACATCAATACTGCTGCACCCAAATATTTCTGCAAATTATCTTTGTCTATATCTTAGCTGGGAGATTTTATATGATGTAAGATGCTCAAAAAGAGACTAATAAGTGCTCTAACAATGCAACAGGTCACATGGCTAGAAATGTCCGACATTGGCAGGAACAAGACTTCCAAATACTACCCTGTGCCCTAATTCCCCAGACCCCAATAGAGCATGTGTGAAGCCCTGGATGGTGGTGTTGGCTCTATGGAACCTCCAGCAGCTGTGGGTGATGTCAGCATGTGGGGCCCTGGATGGTGGTGTTCGCTCTATGGCCCCTCCAGCAGCTGTGGTTGCAGTCAGCATGTGGGGCCCCTGGATGGTGGTGTTGTCTCTATGGACCCTCAGCAGCTGTGGGTGCGGTCAGCATGTGGGGCCCCTGGATGGTGGTGTTGGCTCTATGGCCCCTCCAGCAGCTGTGGGTGCAGTCAACATGTGGAGCCCCTGGATGGTGTTGTTGGCTCTATGCCCCATCACCAGCAGTGGCTGCACTCCGCCAGTGGGGCCCCAGGAAGGTGGTGATGGCTCTATGGCCCCTCAGCAGCTGTGGGTGCAGTCAGCATGTGGGGCCCTGGATGGTGGTGTTGGCTCTATGGCTCCTCCAGCAGCTGTGGGGTGTATCAGCATGTGGGGCTCCTGGATGATGTGTTGGCTCTATGGCCCTCCAGCGCTGTGGGTGCAGTCAGCATGTGGGCCCCTGGATGGTGGTGTTGGCTCTATGGCCCTCCAGCAGCTGTGGGTGCAGTCAGCATGTGGGGCCCTGGATGGTGGTGTTGGCTCTATGGCCCCTCCAGCAGATGTGGTGCAGTCAGCATGTGGGGCCCCTGAATGGTGGTGTTGGCTCTATGGCTCCTCCAGCAGCTGTGGGTGCAGTCAGCATGTAGGGGCCTTGGATGGTGGTGTTGTCTCTCTTGACCCCCAGCAGCTGTGGGTTGCAGTCAGCATGTGGGGCCCCTGGATGGTGGTGTTGGCTCTATGGCCCCTCCAGCAGCTGTGGGTGCAGTCAGCATGTGGGGCCCCTGGATGGTGGTGTTGGCTCTATGGACCCTCCAGCAGCTGTGGGTGCAGTCAGCATGTGGGGCCCCTGGATGGTGGCTGTTGGCTTATGGCCCTCCAGCAGCTGTGGGTGCAGTCAGCATGTGGGGCCCCTGATGGTGGTGTTGGCTCTATGTCCCCTCCAGCAGCTGTGGGTTGCAGTCTGCATGTGGGGCCCTGGATGGTGGTATTGGCTCTTAGGACCCTCCTGTGGGTGCAGTCAGCATGTGGGGCCCCTGGATGGTGGTGTTGGCTCTATGGCCCCTCCAGCAGCTGTGGGTGCAGTCAGCATGTGGGGCCCTGGATGGTGGTGTTAGCTCTATGGCTCCTCCAGCAGCTGTGGGTGCAGTCAGCATGTGGGGCCCCTGGATGGTGGTGTTGGCTCTATGGCTCTTCCAGCCACTGTTGGATGCAGTCAGCATGTGGGGCCCCTGGATGGTGGTGTTGGCTCTATGGCTCTTCCAGCCACTGTTGGATGCAGTCAGCATGTGGGGCCCCTGGATGGTGGTGTTGGCTCTATGGCTCTTCCAGCCACTGTTGGATGCAGTCAGCATGTGGTGCCCTATTTCTAGTCGCTCCTGGGTCACTTTGGCAGTAATGCTGCTCCCCTGTGTCCTCCGCCCTCTACGTTTCTACAGCTTCAGGCTCCCACTTGCTGGTCAGGCTGGGGTTGATCCTACAGAAGTATCTGACATATCAGGTCTGCTATTCCTATCTGATCTTGTTTGAGGGAAATTGGTGATAAAAGGGTTTTAACAGCAGGGCACAAGGCTACAGTTGTCTAAAGAGTCAACTTTTGTTAGTAGGAAAGATGAACAAGCTCTTGTGCTGCTGATTAGACACAGCAAGGATTGATGTCACAATCCCAGCCACTGCTATGGTGGTCATAGGAAACCTTTTGTAATCAAGCAGGAGATAAGAACTGTTCTAAGTCTGAAAGGAAGCAAAATCAGAACAGCGATGTATGTGATAATTGTCTTTATTTTCCTTTGCCTACATGTTTAATGCCAATCAGTATGGTGAGAGTGCCCCTTTAAAGGGGTTTTCTCATTACATTAACTGGTCTTCAGAATAAGGGGACAGTGAAAACAAGCAACTTTGCAATTGGATGTCATTTGTAAAGCTGTTTTGTTTTCACTGTCTCCTTTATTTTCGTTTTCTGTAAACACTGTTCCCCAGTGCTGGTCGGATTCCACCTCCTTTCATTTCATTGGCTGATGGCTCTACTAATTTACATTCTGTCTGGCCCCCAGTCGTATTCACCGGAGCACAGTAACACTGAAGCTGCTTCTACAATCAGAAAACAGCAGAATTGTGCCTCGGTGCCTAATGCTGCTGCATGTAAACATAGAAAGGAGACAGATCTGTGCTGCTCTGGATGAGTTCATAGAAGACTGGATACAACTGTAACAAACCCCCAGCTGTGAGAGCACAGATCTCTGCTGTTTTGAATGTGTTCATTGAGGACTATCTGTGCTGGATTCAACTGTAACAAACTGCCAGCTGTGAGAGGAGAAGAGATCAGTGCTCTGAGTTAATAGAAGACTGTCTAGACTGAATGCAGGCCTGTGGTATGCAAACAGCTCTTACAAAATAAGACTGCATAGAGTGAGGAATGACACAGTGACATGTGGACTCAGACAGAGATGGGGGGGAGCAGGGATGTGCTATCCCTTCCCACTGATCTCAAACAAACACACTGACTCAGGAGCGAGCATGAACAGTGAAGGGGGGATGATGTCATCCCCCTTCAATTAAGAAACACCCAGCTGGGAGGGGAAGAACCGCCCCTGGATTTGAAGAGCTGAGAAACTGAAAGTATAATGAAACACACAAACTGATGAAGCGATAAATCCCCTTTAAGTAAAATGCGTTGCCTCATCTAGCCAACTCCTTACCATTTGCCCTATGGAGACCTGTAGAAATCACAGAGGGCGTTCTCTTCTTGCATTCGTGCTGTTTCATGGCCCCTCTTGTCCCAGTAGATGCGGCGTCCATGTGATCAGTGGTCGGCCATCTTTTTCTTTTCCCTTCCAGTGAAACATTGTAAAAAAAACCCCCAAAAAACGGCATTTAATTCTAAAGTAGCCTGAACGGTCGGATGATGGATTCACTTCTTTATTACTGTAAAAATAAGACACAGAAATTGTGTTACCTCTGGAAAGTTCCCTCCGTCAGGGTTTTTCTCCGCGCTGTAATTTGGAGGGTAAACACGGCGCCGCTTTCCAATAATCTCCGACTCCTATTCAAAGTTTAAAGAACAATAATCTCCGGCTCGTGTTTAAAGTTTAAGCAAGGCTGAATGATTGAAAGCTTTACCCAGGGAGACGGCGCTTGTAATACAGCACACCCGGGAGACGCTGCGCGGCGCGTGGAAGGCGAGAACCCTTCCTTATTCACAGACAGACGGCGAGAATCATGGTCGGGGTTTACTAAAAATATTAAAAAATAAATTTACAGCGTCCCTCGCAGAAGTGGTGTAAGGTTTACGGATCTGAGCTGTGTCTGCTCTTAAAGGAGACGTCCATGTTACTGTGTGATGTCACATATTCGACCATTAGCTGAGGTTTTACACCTCTGAGTTTTTGCTTGATTTGTTAAAGCTATTGTCCAAAGTGTAGAGATCTCAGCCAGTGAGGGCAGAACTATGCGGCTTCCTGCACCTTGTCCTGGATAACTTCTTTGGGCAGCAAAGTGGCTCAGTGGTTAGCACATTCCAGCATGGTGGCTCAGTGGTTAGCACATTCCAGCATGGTGGCTCAGTAGTTAGCACAACGTAACACAGTGGCTCAGTGGTTAATACAGCATGGTGGCTCAGTGGTTAGCACAATTAGCATGGTGATTAAGTGGTTATCACAGTGCAGTATGGTGGCTCAGTAATTAGCACGGCATAACACGGTGGCTCAGTGGTTAGCACAGTGAAGCATGGTGGCTCAGTGGTAAGCACAGTGTAGCATGATGGCTCAGTGGTTTGCACTGTGCAGCATAGTGGCTCAGTGGTTAGCACAGTGCAGTATGGTAGCTCAGTAGTTGTTCACAGCGTAAAAGGGTGGCTCAGTGGTTAATACGGAATGGTGGCTCAGTGGTTATCACAGTGTAGCATGGTGGCTCAGTGGTTATAACAGTGTAGCATGGTGGCTCAGTGGTAAGCACAGTGCAGCACGGTGGCTCAGTGGTAAGCACTGATCTGCATGTTGGCAGTTTGGTTAGCAGAGTGCAGCTTGGCGACTCAGTGGGTAGCACACCGCAGCATGGTGGTTCAGTAGATAGCACAGTGCAGCACGGTAGCTCAGTGATTAGCATGGTGCAACATGGCTCAGCATATGGCACAATGTATCACGATGGTACAATGATCACAGTGTAACATGCTGGCTTAGTGGTTAGCACAGTGCAGTATGATGGCTTAGTGGTTAGCACAGTGCAGCATGATGGCGCAGTAGTTAGCACAGTGCAGCACGATGGTTCAGTAGTTAGTATAGCACGGTGGCTCAGTGGTTAGTATAGCATGTTGGCTCAATGGTTAGTATAGCACGGTGGCTCAGTGGGCAGCACGGTGGCTCATTGGTAAGCACTGATCGACATAGTGGCTCAGTGGGTAGCACACCGCAGCATGGTGGTTCAGTAGATATCACAGTGCATCATGGTGGATCAATGGTAAGCACAGTGCAGTATGATGGCTTAGTGGTTAGCACAGTGCAGCATGGTTCGGCATGTAGCACAGTGTATCACAGTGGTACAGTGATTAGCACAGTGTAACATGGTGGCTTAGTGGGTAGCAGTGCAGCGTTGATGTCCTGGGTTCAAGGACGACATCTGCAAGGAGTTTGTATGTTCTTCCCATGCTTGCGTGGGTTTACTTCAGTTTCCCCAGACTCCAAATGCATAAATATAGGATAATCTGGAATAAAGACTGAGCCCCCACGGGGACAGTGACTGATGTGAATGATGACAATCTCTGTACAGCGCTGCGGTTTATAATGGTGCTATAGAAATGAATAACATAAATACAAAGCAATGGCTGAGCGCTCCCTCCACGTAACAACATGGCTTTCTCATTCTCAGGAGGCTTCCTAGACCTTGACCGTTGCCAATACTGAAAGGTCAATCAATAGCCACATGTCTATTTATGAGTCAGCGGAGCTGTCTGCAGCCTAAGTCTCTGCTCTCCACCTCCTTGTTCTATACCTACATCTCTTGTCTTCCCAAATCACCTCTTCGCAGACGCAGGACGTCCCCGCACTGCAGCCCTCACTTGTAACTCAATAGCAAAGACCAATAGACTTCCTTCAAGTGTGCCAGTTTGTTTAAGAGTAGCTACCCTTCGAGTCTCTCACCCAGCCTACTAGTATTCTACTCTGCACTGATGAGGGGCAAACACCTCCAAACAGCTGTCTGCAGATGAATATCTGGTTGGCTCTAATCCCATTCACACTGCAAGGCTCATCGGGTTAGGTGGGACTTGAGGACAGCTACGTCCCATAGGTGGCGCTGCAGAGTCCCAGCTCTTTTTCCATGAGCCTTTTAGGATATAGTTTCTTGATGAAGCGTATGTCACTTAACCACAGTTTGTGTCCATACACATCTCGACCTGGTCACAAAACCCTCTCCTCGTCCTGTCCTGACCTAGCTCCGCCTGTCGTTTCCCTTGATATCCAGGTTGGCTCAGCTTTTGTCTGAGTGATTGTTACATGAAGCTTTATTTCAATCCCTCTTGCTAACGCAAGGTGCAAGCCCGTTGGACAAAACTATCTCCCGGTGCCTGTTGTCAGGTTTTGCGGTTGAGAACCTCTCTCCTTTTGTCTCATTGCTTATATGTTCAGTATGTTCACACTGTAAAAAAAAAAGTTTATTTTTACTGTTCATTTTTGGAAAACCTGAGAGTCAGCTAATATGGTCACAATCACCTCCCCCATAAAGGTTGTTGTTCAACCCTCCTACAAATATGGTCACCTCCCCTGTAGAGGTTGTTATCCAACCATCCTAGAATCCCAAACTAATATGGGCAACATTACAACTCTCCTTTGGTCCCAAACTAATACGGCCGCCTTTACCCAACTCTCATAGAGCCCCAAACCCAAATGCCCATTGTTACAACTCTACTAGCCTCCAAAACCAATATGGCCACTATTACAACTCTTCTTGAGTCCTAAACTATTATGGCCACCATAACCTTACTTTCATAGCATCCCAAAATGCACTGATACGTCCCTCACTCATATTTCTAGTCTACGTTTTTAGAAAACCTGGGAGTCAACTAATATGGGCACAAGCACCACAGTAAAACTTGTTACCCAGCTCTCCTAGACTCCCAAACCACAATGGTCACCATTACAATCTCCCAGATCCAAACCCCAAAATGGTCACATTCAACTCTCCAAGACTCCGACATCAAAAAAGGTCACCCTTCAATTCCTAGACTCCCAAAACCCCCAATGGTCACCATTACAAAATCTCCCAGACTCCCAAACCAAAATGGGCACCTTACAACTCTCCCCAGACTCCCAAACCCAAATGGTCACTTGTACAACTCTCTAGACTCCCAAACCAACATGGTCACCATTACAACTCTCCTAGACTCCCAAACCAACATGGTCACCATTACAACTCTCCAAGACTCCGACATCAAAATGGTCACCATTACAACTCTCCTAGACTCCCAAACAAACATGGTAACCATTACAAATCTCCAAGACTCGACATCAAATGGTCACCATTTACAACTCTCCTAGACTCCGAAACCACAATGGTCACCATTACAATGCTCCTAGACTCCAAAACCATTATGGTCACCATTACAACTCTCCTAGACTCCCAAACCAATATGGTCACCATTACAACTCTCCTAGACTCCCAAACCAAAATGGTCACTATTACAACTCTCTAGACTCCCAAACCAACATGGTCACCATTACAACTCTCCTAGACTCCCAAACCAACATGGTCACCATTACAACTCTCCAAGACTCCGACATCAAAATGGTCACCATTACAACTCTCCTAGACTCCGAAACCACAATGGTCACCATTACAACTCTCCTAGACTCCCAAACCAATATGGTCACCATTACAACTCTCCTAGACTCCCAAACCAATATGGTCACCATTGCAATGCTCCTAGACTCCAAAACCATTATGGTCAACATTACAACTCTCGTAGGCACCCAAACCAATATGGTCACAATTACACCTCATTTTGAGTTCCAAACTAATATGGCCACCTTTACCCTATGCTCATAGAGTCCCAAAAAGCAGTGAAAACCTGGTAGTCAACTAATATGGCCACCAGCATCACTCCTTTAGAGATTGTTGTCCAACTCTCCTAGACTCCCAAACCAATATGGCCACCATAACAACTCTGCTTTAGTTCCAAACTAATATGGTCATCTTTACACATACCCTCAAGGAGCCCCATAACCATTCCCTTTGAGGTTGAAACCCAATTCACTCAGATTCCCAAACCAAACCAGTATAGCTAGCCTTAGGAACTTTCCTTGAGTCCCAAACTATCATAGAACTCTCCTAGAGTCCCAAAAAGCAGTGATACATCCCTCGTTCATATTTGTATTGTTCATTTTTGGAAAACCTGGAAGACGAGTAATAAGGCCACCATAACCACTCCTACAGAGCGTGTTCTCCAACTCTGCTAGATTCCTAAACCAATATGGCCCCCATACAACTCTCCTTGAGCCCCAGACTAATATGGCTACCCCGACCATCTCGTAGTTCATAA
>JAODAL010035092.1:0-43372 GCA_025379985.1 Phyllomedusa bahiana | reverse complement strand
GCAGGCTAAAAAAAAAAAAAAAACACTTACCTGGCCCCCCGCTGCTCCGTCTCCCCACGCGCTCCTCTTTTTTCGGCCGGCGGGTGATGTATCGGCGCGTAGCACGTGATGACACACGCTGCCTGTGCTGGAAACCCCGGGGACACCCCGTGGTCTGCTTGCGGCCGCCGGATCCACTGCGGAGCGCTCGCTCCTGCCCCCGCAGGGGTATTCTTCTGTTGCGCTGAGGATCGCATACAGGGAAGAGATCGCGACAGCCCTGGGCCCCCCGCAGGCCCGGGACGCTGTAGGTATCGGCTTCACTTTTTGCGCTCCGGGGGGGAGTCAAAATTTACGAAGCGTCCCGAGGCGCAGGGCCATCGCAGCGCCCGAGCCCGACAGTGACTGAGTATAAGCCGGGGGGGATTTTTCAGCACTTTTTTGTATATATTTTTTTTCACAAAATGTGTTGTTTATATTATGAAAGGTTGTGTGTAAAATTTATATTTTCTTTATACATATATAAACATATTATTTGGCATAATATTTTGCTGGGGCACTCTTATAGTAAATTGCTGCTGCTAATGAATTTATTAAATTTTAACCTTGCTTGGTTTCTATTATTTGATTGTCAACCCTGAGTCCTTTTTTAATGAATTGATTGACTGTAGTGTGAAAATACCCACATTAGCTATCTATTGTAATCAATTAGTAATCTGGTTTGAGCTGATTGATTCAGGGGGGTTTTAGGGGTAAGGAATTAAATGTGATTTTAATTAGGACTTTTACCCGGTTTAAAGAAGCGCTGTTTTTTAAAAGGGAACCCGTCAGGTGGTTTTTTGTATCTTCTGAAGGGGGGTGATAGAGGGAGAGAAGCTGAGCTATGATATATAGGGTTGTATGATTTAGAACAGAATTTCTGAGTAAAAAGCAGAGGAAATCCTGATAGGACTCCTTAAGTGACAGTGCAAGTCCTGCTGGTTACCCACAGGACTGATTTACAACGCCCGCTCGTGTGTGTGTATGGGGGAAATAAACACGTATGGGGAAGAATAAGCAAGACTTTTGCTTTTTAGGATTTTTTTGGCTAAACCCTTTTACTGTTAATCATCACACCCTTTTTGTTTGTTCTATTCTTTTATATCCAGAGTCGCTTCTTCCCCTTTGCATAACCTTTTAAAATCACAGAGCTCAGTTATTCCTCATCATGTAACCCTTATTTTACATGGGTCAGTTTCTCTCCTCTATCACAAACCCTATATATCACAAGCTCGCTTCTCTCCTTACATATAACCTATATATCCGACCCCATCCTCCCTTATATATAACCCCTATTCCTCCCCCTCCCCAGCACTCCTCCCCCCTCTCTCCCTCAGAAAATGATTTTGCCCTAAATTTTCCTAAAAAGTCCACCTCTCAGAGAAAACTTACCCCCAGTCCCCACTGCCTGCCCCTATACCGGCACAGTCCCCACCTCTATACCCGCACATTACACTTCCCCCTTAACCTGCTTCTCCACTTTTACTTATGACAAGCTTACCTCTCTACTGTCCAAATCCAGCCTCACTACCTGTAATCTTGACCCAATATCATCCCACCTCATCCCAGATCTTAGTGCTGTTATCATCCCAGCCCTCGCCCATCTTTTCAACCTATCTTTAACCTCTACCATCTTCCTTTTAAACAGGCTACTATCACACCCATCCTTAAATTAAATCTCTTGCCCCCCTCCCCCCTCCTGTCTGCCCAACTATCGCCCCATCTCACTGCTTCCATTTGCATCTAAACTCCTTAAACAGCACATTTATCTTCAACTGTCCTCTCACCTCTCCTCCACCTCTCTTCTTGACCTGCTGCAATCTGGTACCTAGTAACCACTGAAGACTCGGGTCACTACTCTGTCCTTTTCCTCTTAGACTTGTCATCTGCCTTTGACACTGTCGACCACTCCTTCCTACTACAAGTTCTATCCTCCTCGGCATCATGGACTTGGCCCTTTCCTGGTTCTCTCATACCTCACTGATCAAACATTCAGTGTCCCTCACTCTTGCATCACTTCCTCCTTTTGCCCTCTATCTGTTGGTGTCCCCCAGCAGTCAGTCCTTCGTCCCCTACTCTTCTCTATCTATACTCTTGGCCTGGGTCAGCTCATAGCATTACATAGCTTTCAGTACAATCTGCATGCTGATGGCACCCAACTTTACATCTCTGGCCCAGATGTTAACTCTCTGCTGTCCCGGATCCCGAACTGTCTATCGTCCATTTCCTCCTTCTTTTCTTCCCGTCTCCTAAAACTAAACGTGGAGAAAACTGAATTCATCATCTTTTCACCGTCTCTCTATCCCTCCACCTGATTTCTCTATCACTATTAAGGGCTCTACACTCTCACCGGTCCTGCAGGTCCACTGCATTGGGATAACCTTTATACAAGGTACCAAAGCACCATCTCTTGTAAGGCAGAGAAACTCCCATAATACACTTTATACACAGAAAAATGGAGCCATATCTCTAAAAAGTACAAAATTTTATTTAGTTTAAACAACACTTAAACACAAATGACAAACATACATAGGAGGATATCTACAAAAAAGAAGGGACAAGACGGCAAAGATTGCCTGCTAAAAATTATAGTATATTATTAATGAATAGTGGATATGGAATATAGATATGATATGGCTTAGAAAATTGTTTTACTCAAAATTTACAATACTATGACGGACCCGTGTCCATTCCCACATCAATCCATAAATACTATCCTTATCCAATTCTATCCTCCCAAAGCATTTGCAGCAGGCAATATGTACAAAACTACCCCACAACAAATGAGTCTAGGCAACAGAAAAAGAAAGGTAGACAATTACACTATGCAACTCAAAGACCAAAGAGTATTTACCCATCTGGTAAGTAGGGTACAGGGGTATCAATGCCACTCGTGTCCACGTCCTAACGCGTTTCGCCAATAGGAAGCCTATTGGCAAAACGCGTTAGGACGTGGACACTCTTGCTCCCCTCCAAACCATCCTCAACTCTGTTGCCCGTCTTATCCACCTCTCTGCCTCTCCCCTCTGCTACTTCCTATACTGGCTGCCCATCACCCGGTGAATTCAGTTCATGTTGCTAACCATAACCTTCAAGGCTCTCCATAACCTCTCCCCTCCATACATCTCTGCCTTAATCTCTAGATACTCCCCCTCACACAATCTCCGCTCCTCACAGGACCTTCTCTGCTCTCCCCTTATCAGCTCCTCACACAACCGTCTCCAAGACTTCTCCCGTGCTTCACCCACCCTCTGTAACTCACTGCCCCAACACATCAGACTCTCCTCCACTTTCACCAGCTTCAAAAGGAACCTGAAAACCCATCTCTTCAGGAGCCTTCACCCTACAATAACCCTGCTGCCACTGTACTACCCCACAGACCTGTCTGCCCCTCGCCTTCTGTCTCTTTCCTCCTCCCTTGTAGATTGTAAGCCTTTGCGGGAAGGGTCCTCTCTCCCTCTTAGTCTTTTCTCGTCACCGTTGTATTTGTTTGGTGTATGTTACGTATGTAACCCCCTTCAAATGTTTAGCTCCCTGGAATTAATGGTGCTCTAAAATAAGTAATAATAATATCACAGAGCTCCGTTCTTTTCCTCTCATATAACCTTAGAAATCACAGAGCTCAGCTTCTCTCGATTATATCCTGCTCTAAGATGATAGGAAAAAAAATAAAAATACCTGACAGGTTACCTTTAAAGAAATTCACTACTACAGGCAGTCCTTGACTTACACCGTTCCAACTTACATCTGTCCCCAAGTTACAAACGGAGACTTATGGGGCATGCTCGCGCTTGTAGTTCCATATTCCACAGCAACTAGTAGCCATGGAACAACAAGTTCCAGCATGCCACATCAGCACTATCTTCTTAACAGGGGCACAGACAGCAAAACAAATGTTAAAAACCCTTCCCTGCACTATCCAAAACTAACAAAACCCTCTTGTACTGGAGTTACATGTAAAAAATATACCAGTTCCAACTTAAATACAAATTCAACTTAAAGGGGTTGTCTCACTACATTGATTCATCTTCCCTCAATCCTCTTCTTGGTTTCACTTTGAATTCAGGGGCGTGTTTACTGGCTTCTACTAGGCTGCAGTAGAAGCCAGGTCTGTAGCTATAGCAACCAGTGCTGGCAGCCTATCAGGAGAGATCAAACAGGTCTGTAGCTTTTAGCGACCTGGGAGCTGGATGCAACCCATACAAGAGGGGATATCTAGGGATAGGTAGGACACTGTTAATGGACATATATTGCAAAGTGACTTGTTTTTGCAAGATATTTAACATAAAAAGCAATCCTTGTAGTGAGATAACCCCTTTAAGAACAAACCTACAGTCCCTATCCCGTTCGTAACCTGGGGACGGCCTGTATATTTATTTGCCAGTTCACTCTCCAAAAAATTGAAAGCATCTGCACAGGGATATCCGGCTCTCTGGAGCACCCGCACCTTTGTACTGTCACAAACCAAAGAGGGCTGTTCTAGTTCCCTGATATTTAAACCCTAAAGGGGTTTTGTGACAAAATCTTGGTGACCTACACTGACAGTGCAGGGGGAGCATCATTTTTGCTTGAAGCGTTCCTTTAAGATATCGAACCATCAGAGAATCTGCCTTTTTGGTTTAATATTAAGAGATCTTGTTCCAGATAAAGTGTCCACTGACAGAGTAAGCGGCTTCTTTCTGCAGATCAGATGGCACAGTTTGCTAATGATACTGACATTTGTAATAGATCATATCTGAAAGACTGACATTTCTGTGGTCTCCAAAGGTCCAGCGCGCTGGCACAATCACCGCTCACTGCTGCTTTTGGAAGCTCTACACGAAGAAGTGGCCAAATACCAATCGGAGCTGCGCAATCTTCAGCATGGTAAGCGAGCGCAGGAATATAAGGCCAGACACTGTAGTGTTGTGTGCCCTCGTCATGAGGCTTTGAAGTCGCTATTCATCATTAGAAGTACAAGAGGCCTCCATCTGCTGCATAAATCCCAGTTTATCTGGCAACATTGAGCACCGAGTTACAATAGATCTTACATGTAATGTGACTACTATAATGTCATCATTACCAGCATGTCATTTCTGGAAGATTAATTAAACACAAGCAAATGACCATTAAATCTGAAACCATACATCTGTACATACCCATTGAAATGTCACAGTGAGGAGGGTTAGTGCTGCCTATAGGTCACAGGTGTAGTATGTTCTATAACGTGGACCAGGTGGCTATCTGTTTTCAGAAATGAAGCACTGATTCGGCTGATGAGCCAACTGATGATATGCTGTGTGTAATTGGTAAATATTTTATTTGTACAGAATAAATAACTAAGCCCTATATAACACAGAGCTCAGCTTCTCTTCCTCTATCATATAACCCTATATATCACAGAGCTCAGCTCCTCTCCCTCTATCATATAACCCTATATATCACAGAGCTCAGCTTCCTCTCCTCTCATATACATATTGATACACCTATATAATCACGAGAGCCCTCAGCTTCTCTCCTCTATCATATAACCCTATATATCACAGAGCTCGCCTGCATTCTTTCTGCACTCTATCATAATAACCCTATATATCACAGAGCTCAGCTCCTCTATCTCTTTCATATAACCCTATATATCACAGAGCTCAGTCTCCTCTTCCTCTATTCCATAGCTAACCCACTATATATCCTATCAGAGCTCAGCTCCCTCTCCCTCTATCATATAATCCTATATATCACAGAGCTCAGCTTCTCTCCCTCTATCATATAACCCTTATATTTATCACCCTATGACAGCTCAGCTTCACTCCTCTATCATATAACCCTATATATCACAGAGCTCTGCTTCTCTCCTCTATCATATAACCCTATATATCACAGAGCTCAGCTTCTCTCCTCTATCATATAACCCTATATATCACAGAGCTCAGCTTCTCTCCCTCTATCATATAACCCTATATATCACAGAGCTCAGTTTCTCTCCTCTATCACATCCTGCTTTCAGATTGCGTAGCATAAACCACCTATACCAGGTCCTCTTTAAGCTACACTGTACACTGACTTCTTTACATTGTATCAGTGTCATATCTCCATTGTTGTACCATGAAAAGACAGAATACAATACAATATTTACAAAAATGAGAGGGGTGTACTCATTTTTGTGAGATACAGTGTGTGTATACTGTATATATAATTTATTTTTTTATATCATTTATTTTTTTCTTCTGAGGTTTTCCCATCATGTAAACTCCTCTCTGAGGCTAGCTTGTACCTCATTATGAGCCGGCCTCAAAGATGGGTGCCATTGTACAGTTCTCTCCGTTCATTTCTAGGAGAGTCCCAAATACAGCTCAGCGAATATGCTCAAGTATATTCGGCACTCCCATAGATATTAATAGTAGATTTGTGCGAGCACGACCATCTCCACGTTATGCGAGGCCGACTCAAGTCTAACTGCAAGATGACTCAGAAGGGATTTTACGAGATGGCAAAAACATGTTTTTAAAGTTAAAAAAACAGATCATCCCTTTAAGGTCTCCAGGTGGTTAAATTTTTTTTCTTACACATTATAAAAATGTATTGGGGAAAACTGCTTTACAGTTCTGGATTTTATATTATATCAAATACTTTACTGGGATCTTAATTACAGAATTTATTCTTACTGATGTTAAAATTCTAACCATGAAATGGCTGGAGCCAGACCCTCCAGGTACCCTTGAAATATTTAATCAAATTAAATATTACATGCAAATGGATCAAGTGGAAACCGAAATGGCAAAAAATGCACAGACAGGAAAAATTTTTAAAAAATGGAAACCGTTCATTGAAAACTGTTTAGAAAATGAGGAAATCCAACGAATAATGATCCCCTTTAAAGATACAAGTTTGTATCTGAAAGCTTGCATCGCTAATTCATTGGGTAGATTAAAAATAACATGATGCAGCCTGGGGTTCAGTTCTTGTGGGTCTGAGGGCTTGCTGGGGGAACATAAGTAGACTCAAGAAATTCAGTTGCCCCGAGAGGAATTGCTATGTTACTTTTCGCCCACGGTGCTTCCACTATAATCCCCCCTTATTTTTATTTTGTTTTATTTATTTTTTATTATTTTTTACCACAATGTTTAATAGTTTTTAAGATGTTTAACTGACCACAAGTTAATATTATCCTTGAGACATACTGCTATGTGACATGAGATAATCATTTAGAATATCATTCTCGAACTTCTCAGCTTAATCCAGCTATGGTTATCTCTCAAAATGATAGACTGTGAACTGTTATATGATTGTTTATGTGGTATGTAATTTTGCACCCACTTTTTCTGTTGTTGTATATTGAAGAATGTTTTCAAATAAAAACAAGTTTTTAAAAAAAAAAAAAAAAAATTATAACCATGATCCTCACACCTTCCCTAATTCCATGTCTCCTGCAGTAAACAATGCCATAACATTTCCACAGCTGGTGGCTTGTGACTATGGCGGCACAGAGGATAACATATATTCCTCATACGGGATACAGTTATTAAAATATCATTTCAGGAAAGCGAGAGTAAGAATATAATTGCACCAATTGAATTGACTCTTAATAACCTTGTTTTATCGCCGGGTGTCATTGGCACTGACGAATAGTTATAGACAAAGGACAGAAGCCGCCCATCAGCTGCTGTATTTCTCAGGATTTTAATCAAGCCAATAACCTTTAATTACAGCCCTGAACTATGGACATCCAGAGAAAGTCATTACATATCCTAGACTTGAAGTGCAAAGCAGCTTTCATTTTTTCTTGGTTCAAAGGAGCTCGGATCTGTTCCTGCTCGTCTGATTACTCCTCTTACTTCTGACCCCTCTTCTTGATGTCACAGACAGTAAAAGAGGGCAAAGATGAAGAGGAGGATCAGACTACACATGGTTGGTTCGTAGTCTGTAACCATGGAGACACATTTGTTTGCATAGGAGCTGTAAGCACATAATAAGGATGCGTCTTCTTTTAGGAAGCTATTTGCAAAGTTGCTTTGTTTTAGATGCACTGGAGCAAATAAGGATGGCTGCAAAAGTCTACATACCCTTACAGTTATGCACAGAATCTTTATAGCTTTTTCACACAGAAGAAACGTGTATTTCTAGGACAGATTTCAGTGCCAAGTGGAGGCTGTTTGCTGTGCATAGGGCAGAGGAATATCCTGTAGAAGGGATAGACAAAATATTCTAGACACTAGAAACCAGTTGGACCTCTTTAGGAGAAGTTTTTTAGTACCCCAGTGTTAAAAGTGTTGTCCTATTCATTTTCAAATTAATTTTTGCTGGTGCTGCCGCTATAAAACAAAAAAAACCTGCTCACCTCTGTCCTCCGCTTTGCTCCAGCACTGATGAGGTTTGCCGTCTCCACCAGTCTTCTGTTTTCTTAGGGTATGTTCACACGGCGTAATTGCGGTGCCCATTTCGCTGCGTATTTGCGCTTTATACGCGGCGAAATGCGCGCCGCAATTACGGGATTTCATAGCTTTCATAGATAACTATGTATTACGCCTCGTCTACCCAGGCGTACAATACGATCGTATTATATGCCCAGGGAGAGAAGTGACATACGCCTTATTGGTCCTGGCAGTCAGAACGTCACTGTTGCAGCTGTAAGTGTATTGCCCTTCACTTTCGAACAGTGATGGCAAGAAATGTCATATGACCGTTGCAGCCAATAGGTAGTCCGACTGCCAGGACCAACAAGAGATCAAAAGGCTGAGGGTGGCGAACCTTGGCAGCACTGGAACAGAGGTGAAAAAGTGATGAGCATATCTTCATTTAAAAAAAAAAAAGAAAGTGCACAACTCCTTTGAGACTTAGGTGCCAATAGCCGGTTTTTTCACTAGTATTGGTTACTATTGGTTACTCAGGCCGGGTAAAGTATTCAGAGAATATGGCCAACTGGGAAGATGCTTTATTATCAAGCAGGTCTATGACTGGGAAGTACCGGACCATTGGAAAGTGTGAACCATTAGGTAACAGACTTTTGGAGGTTTAAAGTTGCTGGTATATATAGATTAAAGCCATCATGAAATTCATTAAAGGGGTTGTCTCACTACATCCATTCATCTCACCTCAGTCCTGTTTTCTGGGTTTCATTTTTGAATTCAGGGGTGTTTACTGGCTACTACTGGCCTGCAGTGAGGAGCTGCTGAGGACACCAGGTCTGTAGCTATAGCAACCAGCACTGGCAGCCTATCAGGAGAGAGATAACAGGTCTGTAGCTGTAGTGACCTAAGTAGCTGATGCAGCCCATACAAGAGGGGATATCTAGGAATAGGTAGGACACTGTTAATGGACATATATTGCAAAGTGACTTGTTTTTGCAAGATCTTTAACATAAAAAGCAGCATTCCTTATAGTGAGACAACCCCTTTAATCATCATCTTCTATCATTTGCATAGATTTTCAATGATTCTGACATGACGTTTCTCTTCTAATTCCCCATTCATTTTTATGTTTTCCCCTGTACAGTGGCTGAAGAATATAGGAATTGGGCGGAAAAACTTTCTGTCAATACTTCTTGCCTAGATTCAGTAGGTTGCCCGTCCATGTGCGGCAGGTCTCCTCCTCCTGTACTTATATACAACCATCCAAATGAACTTCAGGAGCTGATTCGTAGCAGACTGACCGCGTCGGAACTACAGCAGAAGATTCACTTACAAAAGGTAATTAGCGGAGCCTATTACATCCGACTATTATATTACAGGGGGAGTAGTATGTGGGGGCTACATGTCTCCAACTTGGTTTTTGTGCTTCTACATCCTACTATATGCCCATTTCTGGTAATCGCTTGCATCTCCCACTTATCTTTCCCCTGTAAGTTGTTTTCTTTTCCTCTCGGAAGCTATTTTCCCTCTGTCTTCTATTATCTCTCGCTTCCGTCTCTCTCCTTAGTCTGTCTCTGCCTCTCTCCCTCCTCTACCTCTGTGTGTTATTCCCTTGACACTTGAAGACTACCTTATTCTTTTCTCCTCCTATGTTGATTACCTTGTTCTCAAGCCTCCAGCACAGACGTATCCACTTTGTTCACATTAATAGCGTTTAATTGCTGTAGCGCTACCTTCACCCTGTAATGAGCCATTAGTGTAAAGCTGTGATCTCTTCCAGGTGTTCAGTCAAGAGCTGCTTGCCGAAGCCGAATCCTGGAGTCGGAGCGCCCCAACCTCCTGCCTGCCACTGAGAGCGATCTACACCCAGCTGTGCGAGGGGGGAGACACGTTCCCAGTATTGGTGCTGGACGATAGCTGACCAAGCCAGACTAGTGTATATGACTCATCATACAATGGCGCGCTCCATTACCTTTTCTTCTTTGCCCTCCTTACCAGGTGCGAAAGGGAGAAATATCGCCTGGTCGGCCCTATTTTTCTGTGTGTGATGTAATGTACATCAGTGTGTTCATCATTGTACATTTTAATAAATACCTATCATAGTTTCTACTCGATATAAGTTGGACTCAATGAACTCTAGGTTATTACGTATTGAAAAAATCTGATTATTTGTCTACATTTTATTTTTTTTTAGGTCAGAGGACATACTACTCTGCTTTTGTTCAGCTTTAGTCTCACACCGAAATTACAGTATCAAGACCTCTACTGTTGCCTGCTATATTTCTTCCACTAACATATGTACACATGCTATCATATCTACAAGTACTACTCTTTCTAGAAAAGCTGGGTAACTTCCAGTAATACCACCATAAGAGCTATTGCAGGCTCGTCTCTCAGCTTGTCCTAAGGGTATGTTCACACAACGTATTTTGAAGAGTAAATTTACTCTCCAAAATCAGCTGAAGAAAAAACCCTGGTTAGAGGCTTAGGGTATGTTCACATGGCGTCTTGCATCCGTGTGAAATCCACTTTTCAGATGCGTCTCTGGGACCGACAGAACGGACCCAGAGACGCATCTAACAATTAGCAGTGACTTTATCACTGCCCGCAATGAGGAACACGCAGCGGCGTTCACAGGAGAGATCGCCGCTGCGTGTCTGCATCGAGCCTTACTCTGAAGAGTATTTAGAAAAATGTGGAGCGTTTTTAGAGGTGTTTACCCACCGAAAATACGCACCATCATTGTTTCTATGGAGAAAAAGGCAAACGCCTCAAAAATTGGTAAGGCACTTAAATTTATGTGAGTAAAAACGTCCCAAAATACTCGCGACAAATGCACTTGTAAAATACACATCGTGTGAATGACGGCACGTATTTTAGATTGGAATCAATGGGAGGTGTTTAGAACATCACGTCATGAATAAGAGAGTTCCTCCCGAAACGCATTGGATTTACTGGTCTAGTCTAATAGTGTCATGATTGTCCGCTGAACACCCCTTCAGTGCATTATGGGTTTTTAAATGGATATGAATAAAGCTTATTTGAAATTTTAAACACAATACCTTTACCACCTGTTTGCTCCATTTCCCGGTTTGGAAGTTGGTCATTCTATTGTCTGCTGTACGATTCATTGGGAGTGGAGTGGTTACCCCAGGACCGTGTCTCCACCAGCTGTTCCAAAAAAAAGTTTTCTTCTGCAGTTGCAGTGTTTAGAACATCGTTTGAAACCTATTTGAGGCAAAATATGCCCCAAAATTAGCGTGAAAATATGTTGTGTGAACATACCCTAAATGTAAAATCTGCAGAATCGTGCAGTGATCCATCCTTTGCTCTGGTACTTCTGCTAAAATGGACATATACAGTAAAGTCCATACTGTATATATTTGGACACTGACACATATTTTGTTTTTTGTACTGGCTTACTGAAACATATTCAAGTTTTAGTTATATAATGGAATGGGCATAAAGTCCAGACTTTCAGAGACCTACTGTGTACTCAGATCCAGCCAAATGCAGCCAAACTGATTGGTGGACATTTCATAATACAGATGGACAATGACCCCAAACATAAAGCCAAAGCAACCCAGGAGTTTATTAAAACAAACAAGTGGAATATTCTTCAATGGCCAAGTCAGTCACCTGATCTCAACCCAATTGATCAGCATTTCACTTGTTAAAGACTAAACTTCAGACAGAAAGGCCCCAAACAAGCAGCAACTGAAAACTGCTTCAATAAAGGCCGGCAGAGCATTAAATAGGAGGAAACACAGCGTCTGTGATGTCCATGAGCTCTACACTTCAGGCCGTCATTGCCAACAAAGGGTTTTCAACCAAGTATTAGAAATTAACATTTTATTTACAAGTATTTAGTTTGTCCAATTCCTTTTGGTCCCTTTATAAACAGGGCGGCCCATGCTAAAGAGCTGAGACTCCTAAACCCTTCATGTAGTTTTATTGTGGATCTCCTCAAATGAAAGCTGAGAGTCTGGACTTTATGCCCATGTCCATTATAGAACTAGAACCTGAATATGTTTCACTAAACAGGTACAAAAACTGAATTTGTGTCAGTGTCCAAACATACATCACCGCATTATTAGGTACACCATGCTAGAACGGGTTTTACCCCTTTTGCCTTCAGAACGCCCCAATCTTTGTGATAGATTCAAAAAGGTGTTCAACGTGTCAAATTTGGGCCAGGGGCCAAGAGGCCAAGAAATATTCCCCACCCAGACACACCACCCCCGAACGTGATACAAGGCAGATTTTGGGTCCATGCTTTTGTGTTGACCCAATTCTGACCTACCATCCTGTCGCAGCGAAATCGGACCATCAGACCAACGTTTTTCAATTTTACTGCCCAATTTCGATAGCTTGGCAAATTGGAGCCTCATTCGTCTAGCTGAAGGATGGCCCCGTGTCTCTTCTGCGCTGTACCCATGCTCAAATCGCCGTACTGTCTTAAAGATGATCTTCGCCTCCGGGTTTAAGGGGCTTTTATCACGTTGCCTTTTACACCGACCAGTTGCCCATTCTCCTTGACCTTGCATAACAGGCATTCCGCCCAAGACTGCCGCTCATGATGTTTTTCTTTTCGACCATTCTCGTAAACCTGAGAGTTGTGCTGTCCAATTCCTGATTTGCGTCCCTTTATAAACAGGCGGCCATGCTAAAGAGCTGAGACTCTAAATCCCTTCATGTAGTTTTATTGTGACTCCTCAAATGAAAGCTGAGAGTCTGGACTTTATGCCCATGTCCATTATAGAACTAGAACCTGAATATGTTTCAATAAACAGGTACAAAAACTGAATTTGTGTCAGTGTCCAAACATATATGGACCTAACTGTATGGGTTTCAAGGCAGCAGGAAAGAATGGTGGATTGGAGCTCTTGTTGGTTGCAACCCTTCTGTCCCGAAAAAGATAAGAAACCGACAACTGTTGCATCAAACTGTGGCTGAAATGACTCCTATATCTAAATAGTTATTCAATCCCCAAACTTTTGTTTCGCCCTGAGCCTAATCTCCCTGTTAGTAGTAGGTAGTCCTGTTACTATAAGAAAAGGAGATTAAGCCTTTCAGAATAAGACTCAGTAGGACACTATTCTTTAAGTCAAAGTCTGACTCCTTTATAAGCTTTAACATACACAGTCAAGACACATTATTATGACCACTCTCCTACTTTGGACATAGCTCATGAAGGAAGTCCCATGGGGTGTGGGGGCTTGGTGCATATATAGTGGGGGGCTACAAAACTGTAGAAACGGATGTCAACATAAAAGGCTTCTTTAATCTTGAATCAGGAGTACAAAAGAATTCAACGTTTCGGCTCAAAAATAAGTGACAGAGCCTTTTTCAAGCATAACACAAATGTTATAAGTGCCAATATATATACGTATACAAAGTAAACGCCCCCAAACACATTTAACAAATCAAACATCATGTAACATGATTAAAATGTGCAACCAATAAGAATATATGTTATATGTGTAAATATATTTAAAAATCTCCAGGCAAAGCTCTATTGCGCATGTCAGATGCCGGCGCGCATGTCAACTAAACATAATGCAACAGGATTCTATCTCGTACCTCCGTGCAAGTATCTAAAAAGATAAAGCACTTAAATTCATTGCGCGAACCTATATGCTCATTACTCCATTTCAGAGATAGCTATACGAGCACAAAAACATCTATTATAATCGTTTATGACTATAGGTCCATAGGTACACTAATGTAATGTCCGGGCTTCTATTTTATATGTTTTTTATGCCATGATACCAACATCATGTATGAGGGATGAAGACGTCATGAAACATGATATCACAAACCCAACATGATGACACTATCATTCCCACAAAACATACTACGTATGAATGTGAGAAGAGGTGCAAGATATCTCCAGGCAAACATCAAAAGCCCATGAAACATAGTGTCCAAACATTCAGACCAAAAAGGTAACACTGTGTTGCCAAAAGGTATAAATAGATGTTACAATATTCAAATGAGCAAAAGATTCTAATAACAGAGGATAAACAAAATATCATGAATAACTGATATAATTGGTCCCACTCTTCCTTCTTTAACCTAAGGAGATACAAATTACATAA
Organism: Phyllomedusa bahiana; assembly: GCA_025379985.1. Classification (NCBI taxonomy): domain Eukaryota; kingdom Metazoa; phylum Chordata; class Amphibia; order Anura; family Hylidae; genus Phyllomedusa; species Phyllomedusa bahiana. The sequence continues at coordinate 28,929 of JAODAL010035092.1, read as the reverse complement.
AAAATCAATATAATGTCAATGGTGAATATATATAGAAAAATAAAAACATCAGAACATAACTCATTACACAGGGATCTAGATCTTATTAGTATTAAACTCAATGTTCAATCCATTGGGTGTAAGGATTTCAATTCAAAAATCCACTTCAATTCCTTTTTAACAGCATTTTTTCTCAATCCCCACCTCGTCTCATAGGGGGAACGTGATCTATCACTCTGAATCTTAACTGAGAGATAGAATGATTAGATTCAATAAAGTGAAGTGCTACAGGTAAATCCAACACCCTCCTCCGTATAGTATTCTTATGTTTGTTTATTCGTTCCCTCACTTCCATTGTTGTTTCTCCTATATAGATTTTACTACAAGGACAAGTGATCATATAAATAGCATAAGTGGTTCGACAGGTAAATCTTCCCTAATTTTAATCAGTTTCCCTGTCATAGGATGGTGAAAGACATCGCCTTTAATCATGTTATTGCAATTACTACAATTTAAACATGGAAAATTACCATATTTGGGTGGTGCCAAAAAGGATTGTCTCAATCTTACAGGAGACGGGAGATCAGTTTTAATCTATCCCGTAGATTTCTACTCCTCCTGTAGGCCATCATCGGGGTTTCAGAAAATTCGACGTTCGAACCTCCGTCCAACTTTTTTTCTACAGGATGAGGAATTTTGTAGGAAATTTGAGAGCATTAATGATAAATATGCCTTTGAGATCATTTTGTTGAATATTGAATATTTACAGAAAGAACTGTCTCTATTACAAAGTGGTGTTCAGGGATGTGAAGCACAAATTAGGACATTGCTATCTACTAATGATTTTGAGACCTTTAAAGAAAGACTTGGACAAAGGCTGGTTAGACATAGGGTGGAAATTGAAAGGATGAAGCGAGATAAGTGGCATAGAGATCTAGAGCAGGCATCCTCAAACTGCGGCCCTCCAGCTGTTGGGAAACTACATCTCCCATCATGCATTTATATAATCTAGAACAGTGGGCATGATGGGAGTTGTAGTTTCCCAACAGCTGGAGGGCCGCAGTTTGAGGATGCCTGCTCTAGAGGATTATGAGGGTGGAAAGATTTATAATTGGCAAGGACAGCAAAACCAACGCATTCCATTTTAAAAAAAATTTCAGAGATTTAATCGTCCTAGATTTGGTTATACTACTATGGACTCTGATTCGACAGATGAGTCAGTAAGGTCTGATTTTTTAGAGATGCGAGGCCGGGAAAAAGGAGAAACCTCAGGAGGGGTGGCCGGAAACACTGTAGAACACAAAAGAAGGAATCAGAAAGGCAAAATTAACAAACAGAGGGAGAATCTAGCGAGACCTACAACCAGGGGACATCCCCAGAAATGAATACTGAGGTGAACCTTGTTGTTAATATTTCATCGATGCCACTTTCAGATCTTGAGATATGTGTGTTAAATAGAGGTTTGTCATTCAGTCCCTCAATTCCATTTGATTGGTTTCAATTTGAAATAGATCTCCAAAACTTTTTTAGACGTTTACGTCTAAGGGCATTTTTTCATGATAAAAATAAGGAGGATAAAGTTAGTGAACAGGGCTTAGACACAAGGGACAGTCTTGTTAGTTTTAGAGATCTTGGTTTAAGAGTGAGGAGTGATTTTCTCCTCAATCGAACCACATTGTTGAAACGTATATCAAACTTACAGCAGATAGAATGAGACTACTTAAAGATCAGGAAATCTCAGGTCAGTCGAATTTGTCGGTAGGCGAGAGAAAGGCTTTGAGGGAACTTATGGACAATCCTCTGATTGTTGTGAAGCCAGCTGATAAGGGGGGAGCAGTCGTGGTGATGGACAGTTTTAAATATGATTTTGAAATTTATCGACAGTTGGCAGATGAAACAGTTTATACCCAGCTCAGTGGTGACCCAAAATTTTAAATTATGAAAGAAGTTAATCAACTTGTTGATCGAGCAATATGTGAAAAGATTATTGACAAAAAACTGGGAAATTTTCTTAAAGTAGCTTCTCCAGTTACTCCAGTACTGTACATTCTTCCCAAAATTCATAAATCTTTGGTTGATCCATCGGGCAGACCAATTGTATCAGGTCGAGGGTCTGTTTTCAGCAATATAGCCATTTTTCTAGATAGTTTTGAGGTCCTTTGCCACGGCTGCTTCCTCCTGTATCAGGGATACATCAGATTTTTTGTGTAAATTACAGGAGATTGTTGTACCAGAAGGATGTGTCCTGGTGTCGTTTGATGTAGTCTCATTGTACACATCAATTGAACATTCAGCTGGCCTGTTAGCAGTGTCAAGGTCGCTGGCCGACGCAGGTTGTGCTCCTAGCTACTCACACTTCATCCTCTCTCTTTTGGAGATTGTCCTCAGGAGGAATTATTTCCATTTTGGGGACAAATTTTATCTCCAGAAGTGTGGCACTGCCATGGGGTCCAATGTCTCCCCCACTTATGCCAACATTTTTATGGCAGCCGTAGAGGATGAATGTATATACCATTCGGGTTTCTCGGAGCACATCCTGCGTAGGTGGCGATATATAGATGATGTCTTTTTTATCTTGACAGGATCATTGGAGGAATTAGAACTCTTTCACTCCTTTCTCAATCAATGCAGACCTGGTTTGAGTTTTACCAAAGTTATATCCGACACTTCTATAGAGTTTTTGGATACAAAGGTATACATTGTGGATGACAGACTTGAGACAGATTTATATGTCAAGGAAACAGATAAAAACAATCTTCTGTATTATGATAGTTATCATCCAAGACACATGTTGGATTCGCTCCCTTGGAGTCAACTATTGAGAGTTCGGAGAATTGTGTCAGACGAAAGGAGAATTGATGTTAAGGGTGAAGAAATGTGTCATAAATTTATTCAGCGGGGTTATCCTAAGCCCCTAATCAATAGATTTAAGGATCGAGTTAAGAGAGTTAGAAGGGCAGACATCTTGAAACCTCAGGAAAAGAAGGTAAATAACAGAATTCCTTTTGTTTCTACATATGGTAATATAGGACCTTAATTAGCTGAAATTTTGAGGAAGGAATGACATATTTTGCAGAAGGGCTTTTCTGATGTAGTCAAATTTTCTGAAACCCCGATGATGGCCTACAGGAGGAGTAAAAATATACGGGATAGATTAGTTAAAGCTGATCTTCCGTCTTCTACAGGTTTGAGACGATCCTTTTTGGCACTACCCAAATATGGTAATTTTCCTTGCCTAAATTGTAGCAATTACAATAATATGATCAAAGGTGATGTATTTCACCATCCTATGACAAGGAAATTGATTAGAATCAGGGAAAGATTTACCTGTCGAACTACCTATGCTATTTTCATGATTGTTTTCCCCTGTAGTAAAATTTACATAGGAGAAACAACAATGGAAGTGAGGGAACGAATCAACAAACATAAGAGTACGATAGGTAGGAGGATGTTGGATTTACCTGTAGCACGCCACTTTATTGAATGTAATCACTCCATCTCTCAATTAAGATTTAGAGTGATAGATCACGTTCCCCCTCTGAGACGAGGTGGGGATCGAGAAAAATTGCTGTTAAAAAAGGAATTGAAGTGGATTTTTTAATTGAAATCTTTACATCCAAATGGATTGAACATTGAGTTTAATACTAATAAAATCTAGATCCCTGTGTAATGAGTTGTTTTGATGTTTTTAATTTTTTTATGTATTCACCATTCACATTATATTGATTTTTTTATGTAATTTGTATCTCCTTAGGTTAAAGAAGGAAGAGTGGGACCAATTATGTCAATAATTTATGGGATTTTGTTTATCATCTGTGTCAGGAAAAAGGCCCGCCCGCCAGCCCACACATGGGTCGACGGCCTGACTTGGGGTGTATCCTGACGTTGCGCTGCCCTCTAGAGGTGCACAAGGTCAGCCAGATACTGTTCCACTGTTAACCCCTGTCCACACAGGCACAGGGAGACAAACAAGCTGCCACCAGTTCTCTCGTTTGGTTATAAGACCGGTCCGTTACCGACTTATAACCGGGCCAGGAACCAACCCTGGGATAGCTATATACTATAGACCGAGTACTAGGTGTATGAGGCCGATGATCAAGACAGACTAACTCAGATTAAAGTTTATAGATTTAATTAGCCTTGGAGGGCACACTAGACAAATATATACAAAAGGATAATAATATACAGGTAAGAGTCAGAGGTGCACATACAAGTATGGGTTACAGACAAAAGGCAGTTAAAATGGGTCAAGTTACCCTTGGTGCATGGTGCTCGGCCCACAAGGGAGGCTTATGTGGCCTGGCTTCTGCATGTGGATGCTCCTGGAAATGCTCTTAGGTACCCCCCCTCCATGGATCAACCGTAGAGCCCACACGGGCTCCTGCTTATATCTGTCATGGGACAGCCCACGTGGAAGCCCCCTACAAAACCCCGGGACGGTCTATGAACTCCTCCCACACTGGCCATGCCATTTCTGCCAGAAAGACAAAAATGGACCATAACACAGCAGGGCATTGGCACAGAACCGAGCCGGTAGCACCATCAGAACCGGCTGGACCTACCCTACGCACAGGTACCAGACATCCCTATCTTATGGACTCCTTGGGTCCAGTTCTGGATATCTTGGTCCCCCTGCGCCCCAGAAACCCGGGAGTGGTGGTTATGTGTGTGGGGAGTTCCATATTATGAGATATGAACGGGTCATGGACCAGTTATGAGCGGATTGCCTATAAATCTATATGAAATATTGGAGACGACCCGGCTAGGTTAGATTAATTGAAGCCTTTGAAGCTTGGGAGTTTGAGGCAGCATATGTCTTGGGGCTAATTAATGGAAATGAGGGTTCTCTTGAGGTATCCACATGTCCTGCTGTGCGAACATCCTATGGAGAGCATTTACAATGGGTCTTGGCAGTGTTGATTAACATGTAAATTGAGCTTCCTGGGGGCTGGGGGTCTTCTGTGAGATCTGATAGATACGAAATTGGGGATGAAGTCATTTTTTTGAGTGAATTCTTCCTCACAGCTCCCCCCTTTTGAGGGCACTAGGGGACAGCACCTCCTCGGTGCTCCCCAATGCGCCAGGCTGACCCCTCCCCCTGTCGGGACAACCCATCGGCGTTGCCGTGGTCTCGGCCCTTCCGGTGGCGAATGAGCTCCAGCGTAGCAACCTCCCATTGGTTCCGGAGACCGTGTGTAACCAGCTCAGAGGGTTGTGGTCTGTTTCCACCATGAAATGACGCCCGTATATGTAGGGCTGCAGCCGCTGCAAGGCCCACACTATCGCCAGGCTGGAAGTGATCCTCCCAGGTGGGACTGAAAATGGCTATGTCATCCAGATACGCAGCCGCGTACCCTTCAAGTCCCTTGAGCAGCGTGTTGACCATCCGCTGAAAAGTGGCAGGGGCATTCTTCATGCCGAACGGCATGACAGTGGACTCGTACAGCCCGAATGGGGTGATAAAGGCAGAGCGTTCCCTTGCCTCACGGGTCAGGGGAATCTGCCAATATCCCCGGCTCAGATCCATGATGGTCAGGTACTTGGCCCCGGCCAACTGATCGAGTAGGTCATCGATGCGTGGCATTGGGTACGCATCGGTGACCGTGACAGCGTTGAGCCCCCTGTAGTCCACGCAGAACCGGGTGGTCCGATCCTTCTTGGGGACGAGGACTACAGGCGAGGCCCAGGCACTGTTGGACGCCTGGATGACCCCCAGCTTCAGCATCTCGTCAATCTCCTCCCGCATGTGCTGCTGCACTTCGGGCGAGATCCGATATGCTGAACGCCGGATTGGGGGGTGATCCCCGGTGTCCACGTGATGGACGGCTGACTCCGTCCTTCCAGGCACGTTAGTGAACAATGCCCGGAAGGGGTGGAGAGTTGCCAACAGCTGGGACCGTTGGTCCTCCAGGAGCTGTCCACAAATCTCCACATCCGCTATGGATCCACCTGCCCTGACCGGGGCAAGCATATCCAAGAGGTTCTCCGTCTCACCTACCTCGGGCAGGTTGCACACGGGAAGGGCACATGCCTCCCGCTCATGATGCGCCTTCATCATGTTCACGTGGAAGGCCTTCCGCCTTCCCCGGTCGTGGTCCAGGGTGACCAGGTACGTGACTGCGTTGAGTTGCTGGTGCACGACATATGGGCCTTCCCAGGCTGCCTGAAGCTTGTCCTGTGGTACGGGGACCAGGACCCACACTTTCTGACCCACCTGGTAGGTCCTCTCACAAGCATTCTGGTCGTACCACTGCTTCTGGTCGGCCTGGGCCCGTTGCATATTCTCGTGCACTAGCTGTGTCAAGGCCTGCATTTTGTCACGGAAGCGCACAACATACTCAATGACCGACACCTCCGGGGTTGCTATGTCTCCTTCCCAGGCCTCCTTCACAAGGGCCAGGGGCCCCCGTACCCGTCGCCCATACAGGAGCTCGAAGGGAACGAACCCTGTTGAGGCCTGTGGGACTTCCCAGTAAGCAAATAGTAGGTGTGGGAGGTACCGTGGGTGTCGAGCAACATCTTAAGCATCTGCTTCAGGGTGCCATTGAACCGTTCACACAGGCCATTAGTCTGTGGGTGGTACGGGCTGGCCACCAGATGTTGCACCTGTATCAGCTTACACAAGGACTCCATTAACTGCGACATGAACTGGGTCCCCCGGTCAGTGAGCATTTCCTGGGGAAAGCCCACTCGAGAGAAAATCTCCAGTAAGGCGGTGGCCACCTTGTCGGCCCGAATGGACGACAAGGCTACCGCTTCCGGGTACCGAGTGGCATAGTCTACTACCGTCAGTACGAAGCGTTTCCCGGAGCTGCTGGGAATGGACAGCGGTCCAAGTAAATCCACAGCCAGCCTCCTGAAAGGCTTGTCTATGATAGGCAGAGGTACCATGGGAGCTTTGGGCCTCGGTCCCGACTTCCCCACCCTGACAGGTGTCGCACGAACGGCAGTAGGCAGCCACTTCAGTTCCCATCTTTGGCCAGTAGAAATGCTGGGCCAGCCTTTCCTTGATCTTGGTGATCCCTAGGTTTCCAGCCATTGGAATCTCGTGCACAACCCGCAACAAATCCGCCCTGAACGGATAGGGTACCACCAACCTTTGGTCCCTAGGCCACGCCTCCGGTGAACCCGGTCGGACCGTCACGTGGTACAGCCGTCCTTTGTCCCAGACCACCCGTGCAGTGTCTGAGTCCACAGGTGGCTGTGCCGCCTGCTCCTTGAGAGCTTTCAGGCTGTCGTCAGCCGCTAACGCTGCCTGAAACTCTCGGCTAGACATGGCCAGAATGGATGAGACTGCCACGTCATCTGTTGGTTCCACGGGACCTAACTCCTGGCCCTCGCCTACCCTGGCACTTACCTGGTCCGATGGGAGGATACTGTCGGGCCCCTGAGGGGCCTCCTGGCTCCTGGCCCTCCCACTGCGCGTGACAGCGGCCACGACCGCTGCAACCGCTGGTGGGGCTCCCTCCCCCTCGGCGTCTATATAAGTCGCCAGTCTGCTTGGCCTAACCTGGCCCTCCGACATCCTGTTTGTGGGGAGACCCTGCTCTGTGGCCTTTCCTGGGAGCCCTGCCTCACCTACATGCTCCCCCACTGCAGCTGTCTGCCCCCTGTCTAACCCGGCTGTGGGGAGATCTTGCTCTGCGGCCTTTCCTGGGAGTCCTGCCTCACCTGCATGCTCCCCCACTGCAGCTGTCTGCCCCTGTCTACTCCGGCTGTGGGAAGACCTTGCCCTGCGGCCTTTCCTGGGAGGCCTGCCTCACCTGCATGCTCCCCCACCACAGCTGTCTGCCCCCTGTTTGTCCCTTCTGATGCCACACCAGAGTGCAACGATTCCCAGCAGGCTTGCTGGACACATCCTGCTGCCCTATTGCAACCTGCTGACCTTATCTCCTCTCCACAGGGTGGAGAGGAACACACCATATCACCCACCCCCATACTCCCCTCAGTATGCATGTTAACAACATTGTCCACAATATTAACATGGTTGGATGACACATCACATTTGGGTGGGACAGACCTTGGGGCTTCAGGGGCCTCAAAACGGGCTACCAGCCGCCCCAAGTCTGTCCCTAACAACACACTAGCTGGAATGTTGGAAGATACCCCCACCTCCCGCACTCCCTGCCCGGCACCCCAGTCCAAATACACCTTGGCAACTGGCAGAGCCGGCACAACGCCTCCAATTCCGGAGACAGCGCGGGTCTTCCCGGGTATCATGTCCTTTGGGGACACCAGCTCAGGCCGCACCACAGTCATCTCTGCGCCGGTGTCCAAGAGTCCCATGGCCACAGACCGGCCTACGGTGACTGGCTGGTAGTTATCAAGGGGCCTTCCCCCACCCCCACCCACACACAAAACATTGGGGGGCCTTGGAAAAGGGGCTGGGACGGGCCCTTCTGGCCCTGGGGACATGCGGCCCTGAAATGTCCCGGCTGTTTTCAAAGGTGACAGTCGGGGTTCCCCCACAGATGTGGAAGCATGGGCTGGGGGCCCCCTGGGCTTAGGGGTTGGGAAAACTTGCCCTGTGGTCATCTTACCGCCTCTCCAGCTTGTGTGCTTCCTGGCCTCCGGTGCCCGATTGTTGGCATACTCATCCACGAGGTTTGCTGTGGCCGTGGCCCCTCTGGCTTCCGGTCACGAAGGTGCTGCTGGAGGTCCTCTGGGCAGTTCCACAAAGACTGCTCCGTGGCGATGAGCTCCTTTTGCTGCTGGACGGTGGTGATCTTTAACCCCGAGGTCCACTGGTCGACTGCTCTCTGGAGGGCCCGCATGTGGTCGGCCCAGCTGTCTGTAGGACCCCGCTGCAAACTCCGGAGCTTCTTCCTGTACATCTCAGGAGTGAGATTGTACTGCCTGATCAACGCCTGCTTGACTTCCTCGTAGGTCAGGGTGGCATCGCTGGGCAGGTCCCCGAAGATCTCCAGAGCTTTACCTCTGAGACGAGGAGTTAGAAACCGGACCCACTGGTCCTCAGGCACATGGTGCTGGCGGCAAATCTTTTCGAATGCCAGCATGAAGGTGTCCAGGTCTCCACCTTTATCCAGCATGGGAAAGTCCTCCGCCCTTAACTTTGGGACCTGGGTCTCAGGAGGCTCTTGACTGGCCGGGGTGAACTGGGCCTTTTCCAGCTGTAGCACCTGTAATTGGTGGTCACGGTCACGCTGACGTTCCTCGGCCCGCTCCCGACGTTCGGCAGCTGCCGCCTCTAGCCACTCGCGATGTTCTGCAGCTTCCGCCTCTATCCGCTCGCGACGTTCTGCAACTGCTAGGAGGGCCTTGTAGGCATCGAGGTCTCCAGCCTCAAGCTTAGCCAGGGCAGCTTTCAGGAGAATAGCCGAAGGTGAGCTGCCCACTGCGCCATTGACCACCTGTGACTGGCTCCTTGAGAAGCCCGTGCTGGACTCCCCCTCGCCTTCATAGTCCACAGCCTGGTCTGGGCCGAGCTCCTCCTGGCTAACTTCACCGACTGTTTCCTCCGGGCCTACAACTTTGCCCTTGCCACGACCAGCCATTCTTGCAACACTGGGTTACTTGACACAAAAACTGCAACCTGAATGCACCCAAAACCTTATATTTGCACTCTGACTTGTCTAGTGCTGAGTTAATCTTAAGACCCCAGCAGCAAAAACCACTGCTGGTAGTCCTTAGTGTCTGGGAGTACGGGACCCGCACTCACACACACTATTGTCTTGATCCCACCGCTGCCACCAATATGTCAGGAAACAGCCTGCCCGCCAGCCCACTCATGGGTCGACGGCCTGACTTGGGGTGTATCGTGACGTTGCGCTGCCCTCTAGGGGTGCACAAGGTCAGCCAGATACTGTTCCACTGTTAACCCCTGTCCACACAGGCACAGGGAGACAAACAAGCTGCCACCAGTTCTCTCGTTTGGTCATAATACCGGTCCGTTACCGACTTATAACCGGGCCAGGGACCAACCCTTGGGTAACTATATACTATAGACCGAGTACTAGGCGTATGAGGCCGATGATCAAGACAGACTAACTCAGATTAAAGTTTATAGATTTAATTAGCCTTGGAGAGCGCACTAGACAAATATATACAAAAGGATAATAATATACAGGTAAGAGTCAGAGGTGCACATACAAGTATGGGTTACAGACAAAAGGCAGTTAAAATGGGTCAAGTTACCTTTGGTGCATGGTGCTCGGCCCACATGGGAGGCTTATGTGGCCTGGCTTATGCGTGTGGATGCTCCTGGAAATGCTCTTAGGTCCCCCCATCCATGGATCAACCGTAGAGCCCACACGGGCTCCTGCTTATATCTGTGAGGGGACAGCCCACGTGGCAGCCCCCTACACGCCCCTGGGACTCGGCCCTGAACTCCTCCCACTCTGGCCATGCAATTTCTGACAGAAACACAAAAATGGACCATAACACGGCCGGGCATTGGCACAGAACCGAGCTGGTAGCACCATCAGAACCGGCTGGACCTACCCTACGCACAGGTACCAGACATCCCTATCTTATGGACTCCTTGGGTCCAGTTCTGGATATCTTGGTCCCCCTGCGCCCCAAAAACCCGGGAGTGGTTTGGTTATGTGTGTGGGGAGTTCCATATTAATGAGATATAAAACTCGTCATGGACCAGTTATGAGCGGATCGCCTATAAATCTATATGAAATATCGGAGACGACCCGGCTAGGTTAGATTAATTGAAGCCTTTGAAGCTTGGGAGTTTGAGGCAGCATATGTCTTGGGGCTAATTAATGGAAATGGGGGTTTCCCTTTGAGGTATCCACATGTCCTCTGTGCGAACATCTTATGGAAGCATTTACAATGGGTCTTGGCAGTGTTGATTAACATGTAAATTGAGCTTCCTGGGGGCTGGGGGTCTTCTATGAGATCTGATAGATGCGAAATTGGGGATGAAGTAATTTTTTTGAGTGAATTCTTCCTCACACTCTGTTATTAGAATCTTTTGCTCATTTGAATATTGTAACATCTATTTATACCTTTTGGCAACACAGTGTTACCTTTTTGGTCTGAATGTTTGGACAGTATGTTTCATGGGCTTTTGATGTTTGCCTGGAGATATCTTGCACATCTTCCCACATTCATACATCGTATGTTTTGTGGGAATGATAGTGCCATCAATGTTGGGTTGGAGATATCATGTTGCATGACGTCTTCATCCCTTATACATGATGTTGGTATCATGGCATAAAAAACATAATATTAGCCTGCATATTACATTAGTGTACCTATGGACCTATGGTTATAAATGATTATAATAGATGTTTTTGTGCCCTTGTAGCTATTTCTGAAATTGGGTAATGAGCTTATAGATTCGCGCAATGAATTTAAGTGCTTTAGCTTTATAGATACTTGCACGGAGGTACGAGATAGAATCCTGTTGCATTATGTTTAGTTGACATGAGCGCCGGCATCTGACATGCGCAATAGAGCTTTGTAGTCCGATGCCTAGCGGACATGCGCATCAGTGTTGGACATGCGCAGTAGTTAGTTAAGAACACCGTATCTGAGATATGCCGGTGTTTGGTCCCGCTCTTAACAGGTGATTAGACATTGGAGATTTTTAAATATATTTACACATATAACATATATTCTTATTGGTTGTACATTTGAATCATGTTACACAATGTTTGATTTGTTAAATGTGTTTGGGGGGGGGGGGTTGTTTTATACGAATATAAAAAGCATTTTTGAAATTTTTGTTATGCTTAAAAAGGGGCTCTGTCACCACTTTTGGCCGAAATTTTGCCCCCTTTTAAAACCCTGATTAAAAGTTTTAAAAGAACCTTTTATGCTGACATCCTTTTTCCTACATTTTTTGGGGACTTTGCTGGTGAGAATTGGGCTCTCTTGCTTTTGGATTCGCGCTGTGACTTTTATGTGAATGTCTATTGGGGGCTTTTTAGTGTGGCTACAAAAGTTTTTTTTCTTGAATGATATAGTGTAGGGTTTCTGACACATATTCCCATTGCTGTTACGGGAAATTTGGGGGATTTATCAGAGCGCAAAAAAAGGGGGGATTATTAGCCTTAAACCCAAGGGGGGCAGTATTCTAAAATGTGCGTTTGTGACCAATTGGTTCCGTCGGGGGCAGACGGGGTGCACTGCACCTCTCTAACCGTACATTAGGGGCCCCAAGCAGAGGGATGTCCCTGCACCCTGCTAACCCTTCTTGTATGGGGGCCCCAAGGAAGGGATGTCACTGCACCTCTGCTAACCCTTGGTATGGGCCCCCCCAGGGAGACAAAATTTACTGCACCTTGCAACCCTCTGGTAGGGGCCCCCGGGAAAGCAGGGACAGAAAATACAAAGGGCCCCCCCCCTTTTCTGCTAACCTACTTTGGTAGGGGCCCCCCCGGGGAGGACGGGTGTCACGCACCCCCTTTCAACCCCACTGTGTATGGGGCCCCCCCACAGAGGATTTCACTGCACCCCAAAAAAAATTGTATGGGGGCCCCCCCGGGGCAGGGCGGATTCATCACCCTGCTAACCCACTGTGTATGGGGGCCCCCCGGGGCGAATTTTTCACTGCACCTCTGTTAACCCTACTGCGTATGGGGCCCCGGAGCAGATCAATGTCACTGCACCTCTGATAAGTTACAGTAGCAGAAAAGGTTTCAATTTTGGAACTTTAACTGGGTAACAATGCTCTATGGCACATTGTCTCTCATTCTCTCTTTTCTATTCTTTGCCTGCTTTATTTTCATTCTTTTTTTTTCTCCCCTCACACTATGTATAGGTCATCAGTTTTGTCTTCTACAGGGAGATCACCTTTTATATTTTGTAGCCAGATGGTTGATTTAATGCTACAGCTCTGACATCTGTGGTGGTGAAGGTTAATGGAAACAAATTTTACTGGTCATAGAGAGAACAACAACCATTTCATGCGTACCAACAGCTAATTGAACCAAAATTGATTTTGTTTGGCTTAGAACCTGGAGTGGTCGGGTCTGGAGAGGAGATGTTGGAATGACCTTTATTGTACTATATGGATTTTGTTTTTGCACTTTGCCTCTCTAATATGGTGGCTAAAGGACGCCAAATTGTAGACGAAAGCACTTCCTGAATTCATACTGTGATAGAAAAGAATTTGTACCCTCTTCAATTCTTTTTAAAAGGGCCCTGTCCAATAAAAGGGGGTGGTGCATAAGAAACCCATGAAAAATTTCCCTTTTTATAGTTATTGTATTTAAGGGATTAGGGCAACAATTTTTTTTTTTCCATCAAAACGAACCTGGGGGTACTTTTAAAAATTTTTTATGGCCCCCAATTACTAAAAAAAAAAAAAAAAAAACAAAAGGGGGGACAAAAAAAAAAAAGGGGAGAAAAAAAATCAATTTGCCCTAAGGCATCTAATACCATAAATCTCCTAACCACCACCCAATTATTTTAAAAAATTAAAAAAAAAATAATACTAAAATAATATTATTTTTTTGTTTAATTTAAAAAAAATCTGGTGGTGGTTAGAAGATTTTATGTATTAGTTGCTAAGGGAAAAATATATATGTATTTTTGTGTTTTTTTCTACTAAATTTCTACCATCTAACATCCATACTTCTGGGATTTTCAAAACCCCAAAAAAAAGTTTCGCACTTTTCGGAATGTTAAATGAACCGCAACAAACTCCCATTAAAGACACAGGGTCTTAGGATTTGAGATGGATTCTAGGTGGAAAGATCTGCACGGATCTCTGGCACCACTTTACTGAAGTGAGTTGAGCTTGTTATTTCTGCAGCAGATAAAGGGAATATATAGACAAATATTTTTATTTACTAGTTACAACCAGATACAATCCTTTTCTTTTTTTTTTTGTCGGGAGATTTTTGTGTTCGGTGTATATAGGATGGATCCATTATACCGATTGCTTTTAACATATATAACTTATTTTATGGATTATAGGTAAATTTGAATTATCTTTGGAAAAAGAGATAGCATCCAGCCCTGTATATCCTTAATTTACCTTTTTATGTATCCAGCATTTAACCCAAATCCTTACATTGTCTGTTTTCTGGAACTCTTTTGTTAATTCACACCCATGTACACTACCTAGTTCCAGATGATACGAATAATGCAAAAGCCCCTAGAACCTGTAAGAATTGTCCAATCTACCGCGGTCAATCGGCATTATATTATTGCGAGATTTGATATGATAGATTTGGGAAAGTGATAGATTTGTAAGTATTTTAAGAAATAGCCGAATTGGACAGAAGTTGCTGAAGCACCCCCCCCAGAAGGTGCACTTTTTTGTGATACCTGAGCTTTTACACCCCACACCTCTTTCACTTATGCCAATCGTCGTCTTCCTTTAGCTCGACCCTCCATTTACATCCATTCAGCTGACCAATTCTATCTAAATCACACATCTCTCCTCCCCCTACCCACATTTACACCCACACACTCTCCCCTTTCAACTACCAAAAATTCACTGCTCACACAGCTACCACACAAGCCCGCTCATACACATCTTTAACCATCGCTGTCGCTTTTCATTCTCCTGCTTCTCACTGCAAGACATCTCTCCATCCCCGCACTCCTTCCTTACGTCATCCCCCTCATCCTCTCGCCCATGAAAACCCTGCTAACCTCTTGATATTTACTGTACTTCGTTTCTGGCCCCTATTAAAATGTCTCTGGGAAGCCTATCTGTTTGAAACTAACCACTGCTGTTCATACCTGTTTCTTTCGCCACCCCTCAACCGTCCTAGCTCTCTCAGAAACACCTCCACGACTCAGACACCGCGTCCCTTCTCCCGCACCTTTGCACCTACACTTCACCCACACCCCCAACCCTAGAACAGGCCGTTAGGATTTGGCCATAACTTCTCTCGCAACTGCACTTACCAATCATTACTCCTTACCCCCCTCACTGCCTTCCTTGATCCACACCCTCAACTCTTCCCCCGTTTTCTCTCAGAGTTCTCGGTGTTTACAGACCCCCCGGCTTCTCCCCCCCAGTTTCGATCATTTTCGCCGCCTGGCTCCCTATTTCCTCTCTACTGAAATACCACTCTCAACATGGTATTTCAACATCCCATTGATACCCATTGTCACCTTCTCCTCTCAGTTCTTTTCACTAACCTCTGTCTGCTTGGCCCACCAATTGTATACATTCTCCCTCCCACAAGAGGAACTCCACCCGATCTTGTCTTTCTCATCCCCTCTCTCATCAATTTCCAACCTCTCTAATTCTCCTTATGCTCTCTCTATCATAACCTATCTCGTTTACTATCAATATTTCCCAGCCCAGCTCTGGACACACCTCCCTTCATGCCATCAAACCTCTCTCCATTAACACCCAAACTCTCATACACCGATAACATCCCTCACTACCCCTCCACATCTCCTCCCTCTTCTGCCCTGACCTGGCTTTAAATTTACAATGAAACCCCAACCACCCTGGGACATGTTGCACGCACGAACTCACATCACCACCAGATCAGACGCCCGCAGCCTTGCACCCTTCAACTCCGCCATCTGCATGCCTGTTTCCCAGTGCGGCGGAGCGACTGTGAGAAAGTCAAACTACTCAGACTTTTCTCCACTATAAATTCCATGCTCAGAACGTGACCACACGGCTATTTCACTGCGCAAACAATTATTTCACCCACTCATCACCTCATTACACAACAACCCAAAACACCTGTTCGACACCTTCCACGTCCCTCCTCACCCAAAGCTCACACCCCAGTCCACCTGACCTCCGTGCTGAAACCTGCACCTCACTTCTAAGACAAAATGTGCCCAGATATCCGCATAACATCTCATCTCAAAACCAACCATAACACCATTCCTGTCCCTCCCCGCACATCCTCTATTCTCTCCCTCTACCCCAACACAACAAAAAAGTGTCCAACTGTCTCCTGTTTTTGTTCGCCCACCCACCTCTCTATGACCCATCCCACCCACATTGTCCAGTCTATTTCCTCCAGCTATCTCTCTCCACCTACTGCAATCTTCACCCTCTTCGTTCCACTGAGCTTCCCATCCCCTTTTAAACTGCTACTATCACCCCTTTACGAAAAATCCCACCCGTTACCCGTCCTGCGCTGCCAACTACCGACAATCTCTAACCTGCCCTTCACTTTAAACTTATGGAACGCTTGGTCTACTCCCTTTAATCCGCTATCTCTCTAACGTAACTCTCTTCTTGAACCCGCTGCAATCATTTCCGCACTTTACACCTCCATCTAACTGCTCTCGTTTTAAAGTCTCTGAATGACCTCCACAATGCTAGAATCCAGTAAATACTCTTGCTGCTTCTTCTTGAACTCTCTGCACTTTACACGGGGTGAACACCATCTCTTCTCACATGCGGCCCGGCACCCATTTCTCCAAAACGCTCTCCCTTGGTTCTCGTTTCTACTCTCTTCCACTTCTTCATTCTCAGGTGCAGTTCTACGTCTTCTCCTCTCCCTCTTCTTTTCTCCTCATGTCATTCTTGGCCAACTCCTCTTCTCAATATAGTAACAAGGCCCCCAGTTGGCCAAACCGATTCAGTAGATTTGGATTCAGTAGCCATCTCACCTGAGTTCACCCAATATACACCTCTTCTCCAAGACCTCTCAACCTGCCCTGCTACAAAACTCCAGGACGTCTGTCCACTGTCCTTGACATCATGCCTCCTCTTCGTCCAACTAAACCTCACGTAAAACTGAACTTTCTTGTTTTCCCCCCTTCACTAGACCAACCCTAATCTGCTATTTCTCTCTTAGTGTGGCACCTCCATAAACAGACTAGCAGCAGTAGTCCCCGCGCCGCCGCTATCCCCGCCGCCGACCGATCGATAGGTGCCGAAGCCGCTACCAGTCCTAAGGCTAACCTTAGCGGCTTAGACCTTCGACGGCAGCGTGGCTGACTACTGGTAATGTGTCCGACGGACGCACAGTACATTGTAGAATATTCTACGAGGCCAGAGAGCACCGCGATAATCTTTGGCCCCAGTCAGATGCCTCTGTCCGCCGGAGTGCACCCCAGGCGCGTGCGCCGTCCACACGTCAGGCCACGCCCGCGCGACCCTTTGACTCACGCCGCGGAAAAAAGACCGAGCATGACAGTCGACAGCGACAGGGACGAGTCCAGTAATCTGTCAGGTAATTAACTTTGAATCACGCTATTCACTGGGGCGTATCTATTGTTATATGTCAGAGGGGGGGGGATAGTTTTATCTATTTTAGATAGGCAGAGGGCTATTATCTACTGTTATATGTCAGGGCTATTATCTACTGTTATATTTCAGGGAGGGGGCTATTTACTATTGTTAAATTGCAGAGGCTGTTATCTATTTTAATGCAGAGCTGTATCTATGGTTTATATTGCGAGGAGCTGTTATCTATTGTTATATGTTGAAGTAAGGGGGCTATATCTACTGTTATATGTGCAGGGAGGGAGCTATGATCTTCTGGTTTATATTCAGGGAGGGATGCTATTATCACTGTAATATATGTCCAGGGATTGCGATACCTACGAGTTATACGTGCAGGGAGGGGCAATTATCACTTTAGTACTGCAGGATGGCTATTATCTACTGTTAATGTCAGAGAGGGGCCTATTAGCTACTGTTAATTTTCAGGGGGGCTATTATCTACTGTATATGTCAGAGGATCTAAGCGAACGTTTTATGCAGGAGGGCTATTATCTACTGTCGATAGTCAGGAGGCTATATCTACGTTTTTATGTGCAGGAGGGGTGTATAATCTAGCTGTGTAGTATTGCATGGAGGGAGCTATTAATCACTGTTATATGCAGGTAGGGGATATTACTACTTCCAGAGTCAGGAGGGATGCTATATATCACTGTTATATTGCAGGAGGTCTATATCTAACTTTTGATGATGTGCAAGAGGGATATTATCTACTGTCATATTGCAGGAGGATCTATTATCTACTTTTTAACTGCAGAGGGGCTAAATTATCTACGGTTATATTTCAGGAGGGGCTAGTATCTACTATTTATTTCAGATGGGCTATTAGCCTACTTATATACTGCAGAGGAGCAATAACTTACCTACAATGTACAGGAGCCCTATTAAACTACCTACATAATTGCTGTTATGCTATAAGCACCTAGCATATTTGCTGTGTAAGGCCTATAAGGCTACCTAAATATAGCACGTCTTGCGGCCTATGAAGCTACTATAGTACCTGCTGACCTAAACCCCTATATACCCACGCTGGGACCTAAACCTGCATATCCTGCAGTACCTAACCTCCTAAATACACCTGCCTGGACCCTAAACCTCTATATAACCTGCTGGGACCTAAACCTCATATATACCGCTGTACACTAAACCTGCCTATAACCTCCAGGGATCCTTAACCTGCCTAATACCTTCTGTCCATAACCTACCATATAACCGCTGGATGACTGATAAACAAGAACAACTACCGACTGAGATAGATAAATATATAACACCCTTCTGGGCTAAACTATCTGGAGACCCTTTACATATCACGGGGAAAGGACACAGAATTCTTCTGCGTTTAAGTCCTAACAGTCTTATAAGCCTTGTTAAGCGCACCAGTCAGTTGATTATAGTTAGCAACGACTCCGCTACTCCCTTCGTTGTTAAGCTTGTTAAGCACCTAAGCGATTGTTAGACCATTAGCAATAACCCGGGACTAGCACAGCCCCTGTTCTCGTTATTCTAGACTCTAGTCTTGTCCTGCACCCCCTATATCCAATACCTTGCCCGCTCGCTGTCACCTCACCGCCCTTTAAGAATAACTCCAAATCCACACTTTTCCACTATCGAAAAAACGCAAACCTCATGACTCTCTTATTCTTCTCGCTTATTACGCCAAACTCTTCTTATCTCTCCCACTCTCATACTCTCCCCTCCCAATCTGTCCAAATGCAGCACCAGCTTGTTTTGCTCTCCAAGCGCTTACTGTGCTCTACTCTGTGTCATCACTGCGACAGGTGCCTACCAGTACAGAATACACATAAACTCATCACTTTCACCCATAAAAAAAGCTATCCTATCTGCACCCCCCTACTTCGTCCCTCCCTCATCTCTGGCTACCGACCCCCCGATCTCTCCCGCTCACACGGACATCAAACACAGACCAAATCATCCGAACCTCCCAGTCCTCCTCTTCAGAATTTTCACGCTCACCCTTCTCTGAACATCCTACCACGTAACCATCAGCACAATCCAGCCTTCGCATTTTAAGATTTCCTGAAAACCCATCGTACTGCAGCCAGGCCTACCAAAACCACTAATTGCTACCCACACCTTCTAACACACAACCCTTTCCTGTCATTTCCCTACCTATGCACCTCACAGGCACTTATCTGAATATAGAGTAATGTCAGTGGCATGCACCCCAATTTTTTTTCTGTGTATGTAAACCACCTCATATTTATGAAACAAAGACTGACCATTGTAAACTTTAGCACTTTCTCCCCCTTCTGTTTTCCCCCAGCAACCCTCCATAATTTAACATTCTTGCAGCACGGCCCCACAACTGTTCCTCATACTGTAATAGCTCTCACTGTGTAATTCTGTCTTTTTCTGTAATTAAAAACCCTGCTACATTGTAAATGCTGCGGAATAATGTTTCGCTATAAAATAGAAGTTATTATTATTATTATTGCAGCACATTGAGTCATTGATCCTGAACTGACGCATTGACTTCTAAGAAAGTATCGGCATTGCGCGAACCTGAAAATAGTTGCTTGAAAGGGCAAATATACTGTGAACATCACTATTGTGATTGGTGAAAAAGCTGTATCTTTAGAGTGGTTCACAGTTCATTTAATGCTGCTTTGAGAATTTCTAAGAAAAAAAATTGTCTTGATATATAATAATATATCTGATATATAACTTTAGAAAGTAAATTGCCCTACATACTGAACAGTACCGCACGACTTTGAGCAACATAAAAGCACAGCAAACGTAATTCCCACGTCTCCAAATGCAAATCTTATTCAGTGTGTTAAAAAATTGAATACACAGACCACCCCACTGTCCACACTGAGATGGGCTGAGTACTTCGCTTTTTTAAACATGAATAAAGATTTGCCGTTTAGAACCTACACTCCTCCTTTACTGATATTTTCAGGTTGACAAAAGGTAAACATAAAAGATATTCGTGATTTTTTATAAAAAATAAAAATTTTTTATATAAATTGTAGACATGAAAATTAAGTCAACATAAGTCCGTATACCAATTTAAAAAGATATGGCTCATTTCGTTGCCACAGGCACATTAAATCCATCCCATTCCCTTTTAAATCAATAATAATGTACCACCGACCAACCACAAATTCTGCTCTCGCAGACCTTTATTGTTTCTTTATGAACCCTCCGACGCATTCACTCACTTCCACACAATCAATTCACATCCTCCACCACAACCAAACTAAACAGGACAAAATTGAACTGCACTACTTTGCGACAGTCAAAAAATTAAAGGCCCCCACACTTGGTGTAACAGACAACTGTGGTGCAATTTTTATGAAAATGAAGTAACACAGATACTGTCAATCTTCCTCCCGGCTCCAGCAAATCTCTCCTCATTTGTAAGTTCTGAGAGCAGGGATCCGACCAAACTTACACAGGAGACCTGGTTCACTACCTAAAACTACACTTCCTGAAAATTTCATAGTAACACACTAACACATCTTGGATTACATATTGCACACTCGAGTCACCAGTCTAATCAGAACGTATCTAGCCTGTTTTGAAATTCGCCAATGATAATCTATATCCAGGAGCTACGAGAAGTCATAGTACGCAGATGAACCAAAAAAAACTTTTTGTAGTAACTCCTCCTCACTGTGTTTGGAAGAGAAAGATGAGTACCACCCAAATGAACACTGACCCAACGGTAAACTTGGGGTAGAAACCTATACTTTAAAAGGATTTCAGCAAAAGAACAAGACACAGCGAATTGAAGAGAGATGCTGACATGTGTTTTGAATTTTGGCCAACATAACCGCCTCCATCACTAAGAACATTAAAAATAATAATGCTGTCTTCCACAGGACAAAGAACGAAACACAAGCCAGGCAAACTAAAAGCCGGCTCCATAAGAAAGGCTTCATGGTTCCTGGAAGGGCGCCACCAGTCTTTAACTTTAAACCAATCAAAATCATTAGGATCCGAACTCAAGTTGCCCAGCAACAGCCCTAAACATGAGAGATCGTAGTGAGATGTCAAAAACCTGCTCAGTGTGTAACTTGGCAAGAAACGACAGAAACGTCTGACCACTGGAACTGCAACCACTTTCTGTACCAAATATTAGAGTAACTGTTTTTCATGTGTCATATACTTATTCATCAAAATATAGAAAAATAAAAATGAGATTATTAACATCATACAATGTAATTTTCTGATTTTTTTTAAGTCTTTCTTCTTTTACATTGAATTGTACCTACAAAAAAAAAATGACGATCTCTCTAGATCTGTTAGATGCTAAAACCTTCAAAATCACCATTATCCAAAACTTATTTTCCCCACTGTATGTGCAAATAGCCTATTGCACACCAAGCCAACGCACCACACAACACTTCTTTCAAGATACGAATGTCATGAATACAAAGATAAAAGTGGTCGTAACAATTCCTCCACTGTATAGAATTGCCTTTTCCCACGTTCAATTGTTTAAAGCACAAGAATGAAGTACAGCATCTTGTTACCTATATTTATGTATTTCAGTGAACACCATATGCTATTTTCCTACTTTCAGCGATTCAATGAAAGGACTTTCGTATCTTTTCTCAGATGTGTGTCAACCATATTTATGGCTTATCTTTACAGAATGAATCTTCATAGAAAATAAACGATAAAGCGGCTTAGACAATCTGTAGTGTAGCAATTTGGTAGTACATAATAGACCCGCCATTACTGCCCACTCCTGCCTATATCTCTTACTATATAAGAGAGAACATGAGTGTCGGAGCCTTTGCTCATAGCCTTTAACACCTTCACTGCATTAGCTCTTACAATCACCCCGTACTTATTCTAATATATTTGGTTTTGCAAACAATTTAAATTTTTTTTATTTTTACCAACATCTCCGCTGTGAAATGGTGACACCAATTGCATTTTCCTACCCAGAAGCTTCAAAAGGATAAACACCATGAATGAAGATGTGGTCCTAACAAAAATGCTGCACAACCCTTCATCAGGAATGAATGATCAAGAAAACAATTGAATTGTGATAAAATCCCACACAGCCTTGATGTCACACAGAGAATGCGCTATGAAGCTTGGCCATTATAAATAACCATAGAGAGCACAGATCAATAGGCTTTATTGCAGCCTTAAACACATCCCAATCCACACACCTAATGGGTTTATTTTATGTCCTATATGGTAATTTATATTTATATATGTATTGTATATATATTATAGTATATATATTGTACTGTGTAGGTTTCATATATGATACCTAGAGCGATATGTTGTGATGATTTCTCAAGATGAATTTAGAAATTATAATGACCGAATACCCGCCAGCAGAATAGAATGTGCTATTTCTAGTAAACAAACACCATAGATACCTTGTCTTATCATAATCTCATATCATCAATCCAAGTTCTTAGAGCCCCAATCCCTTTTTCATATCATTAAATCTAGTGATGGTTCCTGGATCTATACTATACACGGCGCACACCCCAAAAACACATGTTGAACTGGGCCCTGCCCACACCAGAAGTATTCTTTTGAGACCAACAAGAAGTATTCACACCACCAAGTAGTTATTCTTCCGCAACTGACGCTGTTTCTATGCCCCACCATGAGATGATTCCTAGGGCCACATAATTATCTTCCTCCATGAAGTTGAGTCTCAGAAGCCCTCCAGTTATTATTCTCAGCCCACCTAGTAGAGATGATTCTTGGACCACACCAGTAGAAGTTGAATCTTGGCCCACCAGGGATTGATCCTAGCCCAGCCGTGGAGTGATTCTCGGAGCCCACCATTGATGATTCTCAGCCCACATGCGATATATCCGACCCACCGTAATTAGTCTTGGCCCACCATGATTATTCTTTGCCCACCATAAAGTGATTCTTAGCCCCGTAATTTTTAATTCTTGCTCACCAGATTTGTTGAATCCTGCCCACAGGATTGATTCTTGAACCCACCAGTGAGTAGAATCTCGTGCCCACCATATAGAGTCCTGGGGCCGCACCAGAGATTGCTTTCTTGGACCCACCATAATGATGATTCCTTGGTCCTCCATAGATTGATTCTTGGGCCCACCATGGATTATACCTCACCCACCAGTGGATGATTCGCGAGCCCACCATGATTAGATTCTCAGCCCCCATGAGATGATTCCCTACACACCAGTGATTGATCTTGGGCCACCAGAATTGTTTCGAGCCACCAGAAACATGACAATTTCTGGGCTCACCATGTAGTTGTTTCCTGGCCCACCATAGTGATCTTGAGACCCACCATGGAGTAGATTCTAGTCCCACCATGAGAATAATTCCTGCCCTCCAGAATGCGTCTGGTCCACCAAGATCTTCTTAGCCCACCAGTGAGTATCTTGCCCACCATATAATTCTTCCCACCATGATTAATCCTGGCCCAAGAGTGGATGGTTGATTCTTGTGATTCTACAGCTACTATGTATGACTGCACATGACTTTTCCACTCTATCTCTTGATTCCTGCCTTTTTTCCCCCTGCTTGCTCCTGAAATATCGTCAGGATCACCAGTTTCAGGGGCCCAACAGTTCTTCTTCCCTGTTGCCATCTACAGCCCAATACCCACCAAGATCCCCATTTCTCCGGGTGTCCCCTACTCCCCTGTCCAATCCGATCCTGCTCAACAATTCTAAGCAATTGAGATATTTTACCATATCGTTCATGTTTTAGCACAGTTTCATCTCAACGTGTATATACTGATATGCTTATTTTGAACATATATCAGGAGTGTAGTATTAATAGAGGGGAGGACCTATAGATCAATCCTTTCTATCTAGGTGGCAATGAATTTACCATGTAATGTGCCTCAGCAAAATAGACAAAAAAGGGATTTAGCCAATTCTACTCGGCACATTTATGCGATTCTGACCAAGCCCGAAAAAACCACTCGGTTTTTAGCGCAGCAAATGTCCTGCTGTACATACTAATGCTCTATTGGTCGACGGTATTTGTCCATTTGCTTTGACTATCCTTTACTGACCCTTAACATGGATTGAATTGCACTATTTTATGGCCAAATATCAACTAAGTAACCTCATATCGATTTTTCCAATTATTAGACCACCCGTATTCGGGGCTGAAGTCAGTAAAAAAAAGTTTTTGGCACTGAAATCTCCTGCAACCCGCTCAATCGAATATGAGCATCATCAATAATTTAAGCACATGCAAGCACCATACACCGAATGACTGACAGCCTTATAAGAACCTTATCTGCTATGTAGATGACTTGCAATCACACCCCTCTCATGATAAAGCCTGTGATAGTTGTGTATTTATCGTTTTTGCACTTTGACATTATGCCAACTGGCTTTGTTCCTACTTATAGGGAACTGATTATGATCCAATTCGATTTATGTTCTAAACAATTTGTTCCCTCGTGGATAGGTGTGTGAGCAATTTGTTCACCGGTAATATGCACCTGTGCAACGTTTCCCAGGTAGCACTGGGGCTTTTATTGCCTCTTACTCAGAATGGTTTTCTGTCCAGCCATAGAGCTGTGAGTACGGCCTTGTGTCTGTGTTTTTAAGTAATGTCCCGTTTTTCTGTGTAGACCCTGTTATCATATATGGTTTCCATTTAAAGATGTGCATTGCCCGCCTATGAGACCCATTGGGCGACATTTACAGTCAGGGAAATAATTATTTGATCCCTTGCTGATTGTGTAAGTTTGCCCATTGACAAAGACATGAACAGTGTATAATTTTAAGGGTAGATTAATTTTAAACATTGAGAGATAGAAATCCCAAAATAAAATCCAGAAAATTCACATTGTATAAATTATAATAAATTTTATTTGCTTTTTTGCAGTGAGAAATAAGTATTTGATCCCCTACCAACCATTAAGAGTTCTGGCTCCTGCAGACCAGTTAGACGCTCCTAATCAACTCGTTACCTGCATTAAAGACAACTGTCTTAAATAGTCACCTGTATAAAAGACTCCTGTCCACAGACTCAATTAATCAGTCAGACTCTAACCTCTACAACATGGGCAAGACCAAAAGAGCTTTCTAAAGGATGTCAGGGACAAGATCATAGACCCGCAAAAAAGCTGGAATGGGCTACAAAACCATAAGCAAGACACTGGGTTAAAGGAGACAATGTTTTGTGCAATAGTAAGAAAATGGAAGAAATACAAAATGACTGTCAATCGACATTGATCTGGGGCACCATGCAAAATCTCACCTAGTGGGGTATCTTTGATCGTGAGGAAGGTGAAAGATCAGCCTAAAACTACAGGGGAGGGGACTTGTTAATAATCTCAAGGCAGCTGGCACCAAGAAGACCATTGGTAACACAATACACCGTAATAGTTTAAAATCCTGCAGTGCCAGCAAGGTCCCCCTGCTCAAGAAGGCGCATGTGCAGGCCCGGCTAAAGCTTGCCTTTGAACACCTGGATGAATCTATGAGTGATTAGGACAAGGTGCTGGGGTTAGATGAGACAAAAAATTGAGCTCTTTGGCATTAACTCAACTCGCAGTGTTTGGAGGAAGAGGAATGATGCCTATGACCTAAAGAACACGGTCCCCACTGTCAAGCATGGAGCGGGAAACATTATGTTTTGGGGGTGTTTCTCTGCTAAGGGCACAGGACTACTTCACCGCATCAATGGGAGAATGGATGGATCTATATACCGCAAAATCCTAAGTGACAACCTCCTTCCCTCCGCCAGGACATTAAAGGGGATGTATCGCTTCCTTAGTTCGGCTGATTCACACTACTCTCAGCTTCTCAACTCTGGAGATGCAGAGGCGTTTCTTCCCCTCCCAGCTGGGTGACATCATCCCCCCCCTTCACTGTGCATGTGGCACCGAGACCCCCCCCCCCTTCTGAGTCCACATGTCACTGTGTCTCTCCCTGCAGTCTTATTTTGTAAGAGCTGTATACATAAAACAGGCTGCATTCAATCTAGACTGAGCAACTGAACTCTTCTCCTCTCACAGCTGGAGATGCTCTATGAAAGGCACAGATCTCGCTTCTATGCAGGAGAGTTAGGCACCGGGACAAAACTGTTATGTTTTCTCATTGTAGAATCTGTTGCAGTCTGTTTCTGCTGGGTGTGGAGAGAGAAAATGCTACGGCCCCTAACTCTGAGTCAGGAAGGGATCGACACAAATTGTGTTGTTTCCTGATTGTGTAAGCCCTTCAGTGTAATTCTCTTTCTTCTGCCTGTATAAAGTGAAAATGTGATGGTCCCTTACTCTGAGTGAGAGACACAGCTCCGTGAATCGACCGGGGGCTGTACAGAATGTAAATGAGCTCTCAGCTAGTGAAATGAAGGAGGAGGGATCCTGAGGGATTCGACCAGGACTGGATATCAGTGTAAACAAAAACACAAGATAAGGGATCCTGTGAATACAAGACAGCTTTGCTAATGACATCCAATTGCAAAGTTGCTTGTTTTCACTGTCCCCTTATTCTGAAGACCATTTAATGAAATTATAAAACCCCTTTAAAAATGGGTTGTGGCTGGTTCTTCCAGCAAGACAATGGCCCAAAACATACAGCCAAGACAACAAAGCAGTGGCTCAAAATGAAGCTCATTAAGGTCATGGAGTGGCCTAGCCAGTCTCCAGACCTTAATCCCATAAAAAACTTATGGAGGGAGTTGAAGCTCCGAGTTGCCAAGCGACAGCCTCAAAATCTTAATGATTTTGTCATTAGTGCTATTTTGTACTTTCATTGCTTAGTACTTTTCTTATTTGTACTAATGATGCCTTATATTATTTCTTTGTGTATCAAGTGGTAGTTCATCTAATGGACAATTTTTTATATGTTTTTGTTATTGTAAAATTTAATAAAAATTATGTTTACAAAAATCTTAATGATTTAGAGATGATCTGCACAGAGGAGTGGACCAAAATTCCTCCTGACATGTGTGCAAATCTCATCATCAACTACATAAAATGTCTGACTGCTGTGCTGCCAGTGCCGTACCTACAGGGGAGGGCAGTGGTCGCACACACAACTGCATTGTTGGGTCACATAGACCAGTGAGGCAGTGATCACAGCTGCTGCCTGCACAGAGCTCAGATTCTCTCCTCTATCATATAACTCTATATATCACAGAGCTCAGCTCCTCTCCTCAATCATATTACCCTATATATCACAGAGATCAGCTTCTCTCCTCTACATATAACCCTATATATCACAGAGCTCAGCTCCTCTATCACATAACCCTAGACATCACAGAGCTCAGCTCCTCTATCATATAACCCTATATATCACAGAGCTCAGCTACTCTCCTCTAACATATAACCCTATATATCACAGAGCTCAGCTCCTCTCCTCTATCATATAACCCTATATATCAAAGAGCTCTGCTCATCTGCTCTATCATGTAACTTTATATATCACAGAGCTCAGCGTCTCACCTCTATAATATAACCTATATATCACAGAGCTCAGCTTCTCTCCCTCTATCATAAAAACCCATATATCACAGAGCTCAGCTTTCCTCCTCTAATCATATAACCCTATATATCACAGAGCTCAGCTTCTCTCCTCTATCATATAACCCTTTTATATCACAAAAGCTCAGCTTCTCTCCTCTATCGTATTTAAACCTATAAATCACCGAGCTCAGCCCCTATCATATAAAACCTATATATCATAGAGCTCAGCTCCTCTCCCCTAATATATAACCCTATATATCAGAGCTCAGCTTCTCACCTCTATCATATAACACTATATTTCACCGAGCTCAGCTCCTCTCCTCCATCATATAACCCTATATATCACAGAGCTCAGCTCCTCTCCTCTATCTATAACCCTATAATATCACAAGTTCAGCTTCTCTCCTCTATCATTTAACCCTATAAAAATACAGAGCTCAGCTCCTCTCCTCTATTATATAACCTAATATCATAGAGCTCAGCTCCCTCCTCTATCATATAACCCTATATATCAGAGCTCAGCTTCTCACCTCTATCATATAACCCTATATATCACAGAGCTCAGCTCCTCTCCTCTATCATATAACCCTATATATCACAGAGCTCAGCTCCTCTCCTCTATCATATAACCCTATATAAATTCAAAGGCTTGTGCACTTCTTGTTTACCTCATAGGAAAGAGAGAAGGATAGGGGAAACAAAAAGGCGCACTCCAATCGTGTAGTACGTTAGCTGGTAACAATATTTTATCCTAGGTGAATATTATGCTCACCTGAATGAGTTGTACTTTTATGGTACAACTCATTAGAAAACCAGAATCCTCTTTATAGCTGCTGTTTGGTCCAAGAGAACTCTTCTTCCGCACAAAGGAAGTGTTTGAGGAAAAATATAACAAATATATCCACAAGGGTAACCTTGTATAGGACCCCCTTCAGCGCTACAGATCCAATAGCGGTCCTTAATTCAGGGAAAGCTAAAAAAAAAAAGCTTTGAATTTCCAAAGCTCAAATTTATTAAAAAGAACTTGCAAATTTAAATCTAAAACAAACACAATAAACCCCCTTTACTTCAACGCGTTTCGCACGATTCTCTCGTGCCTCATCAGGAATAACACACCTACTCATATCTCCCCCTTATATAGCCATCCCTGAATCTCCATATATAATTAAAAACAATTATTACATCTTAAAAATCAATCTCAAACAATTTCAATAAGAATACATTACCACAGCACCCGCTACCTCTCTTTCTCACTCCCGGGCTCCGTACCGGAAGTCATCATACTGTTTAGGTCACTTCCGCCCTTACTATTCTGGCCGGGGATATCGCGCATTGCGCATGCTCTATGCCCACACATCTCCGTACCGACAGAAGTGCCGTCCCTACTGTA